>SJYC01008859.1:0-36521 GCA_006408675.1 Madoqua kirkii
CACTGCGACTGGCCTACAGTGACTTCTCTGAGGCTGGCACTATGCCAGCACCTCTCTGGTGAGCCCACTTGGATTCCTAGAGCATCTTCACTGCAAGGCAGCAGGGAACCTCAAGCTCCATCATTGTTCAGTTAGGACAGGGGGTCCGGAGGCAAGCTGGAGACTTGAACCAGGATCTCCTGACCCCATCACCCCTTCTCAGGATTGTGTGACACTTGTGGGCACCTCATTAACCCTGGCTTCAGCAGGGGCAGCATCTGGAGGTCCTGGGATGTGGTGGGGGTCCAGGACCCAGGGGGCACTTCAGAGGTCTTTAGGGGGGCATCACAAGGGCTGGACTCTTTAGTGGAGCCCTCCTTGGCTCCCTAGATGCTGCCCTCGTATTGTCTGATGGGCATTCCAGGACCCCAGGATGAGGGGATGTGGACTTACACAAGCTTATAAGTCCCTGCATCCATCATGGGCAAAGACAGAAGGTGTCTCTTGGGCCATCCCTTTGCTCATCAGTGGCTGCCACTGTTCCTGGAGCCTGTGGACCAGTCTTAGCTCATAAAGTGGGTTGGGGGAAGAGGGGACAACCAAGCTGAATTTGGGAGCAAGCGGTTTCCCCTAAGAATTCTGGTCACCCAGCTCCCTTTGCAGAGATGCCCCCTACCTCCTCCACCTCAGCGGCACACCTCCCACAAGACTAATACAGTCATCCAAGATCAATTGCTTGGGGCTGCCTCTGCTGCCAGACAAGCAGTGGGATGAGCACAGTTTCAGCCTGAGAAGTAGGGGGACAGACCCTGAGAAAGGAGTCACATTCCTGAATTCTAGTTCCTCCCAGTTTGTTCATCTGTGAGATGGGGAGAGAACAGGGCATTTTTGGCTGGATGGACACACATAACACACGTCTTCACCCACATGTATGTAGGGGCTTCTGATTGGCCTGGGAGTGGGAGTTTTTGGTGAGAAGAGGGGCAGAAACAGAGGAAGAGGGGCTGCAGAGGGTGGTTCCCCCAGGCTGCCTTGAGCTCTGGACTCTTCAGTTCAGTTCAGTCTCTCAGTCGTGTCTGACTCCTTGCGATCCCATGAACCACAGCACGCCAGGCCTCCCTTTCCATCACCAACTCCCGGAGTTCACTCAGACTCATTGTAGAGAGCTACAAAGTGGGAGGTGCAAACCAGTGAGGCCCCAAGGGGATTTTTTGGGAAGGGGGAACCCAGTCCTAGAGGAATCCGGATGTCAGCAGGCCAGAATGAGGCCCTCCCCACCTCTGCACAGAACCCAGCCCCACGCAAGGATAGGAGGAGCCCGTGGGGAGCACTCTGGGCTGCATCCTCACAATAGACAGTGGGAGCAGCTTCATGGGCAGGTGGAAGCCAGGACTGGAGAAGGGAGGGCAGGGCTGGGCCCACACAGTTTGTGGGTGCTGCTGTGCCATCCCAGGAACAAGCCATCTGGGCAGGGGCCGAGTGTGTATCCCAGTGCCAGGAATGGAGCCTGGCATGCGGTGGGTGCTCCCCGAGGGCTTGCTGACTGCCTTGAGGGCTGGGCTGGGGTGCAACAGTGTCCTTCAGAAACTAGAGTGCTGCAGCGCATGGGAAAGATACCAGGGAGTAGTGTCACTGGGGTGTGGTGGACAGGAGACAGCCTGCGAGAAGCGGGCTCTGGCCCAGCGGCAAGAAGAGGTTCCCTGACAGGTCCCAGCATGAGCTCCCTCAGGGGCCACCACGGCTCTCCAACCTGGGTCACACCCTTCAGTGACTGGGCAAAGCGGGTAGGACAAGGCCGTGGCCCTGTCTGTCACATGTGACACTCGGCTCGAAGTAGCCTTTGCTCTGCAGCTAAGCCTGGGCTCTGTGGGGCTGGCAAGGGGTCATCTGGCGGCCAGTGGTCTGATGGCTCCCGGCCTAGCCCTGCTGTCCCCACCCTCACTTTTCCTATCACAGGTTATTACTCCTAATTTAAGCTTTTTTATGGGAATATAATTTCTGTATCATACAAGTTCCGACGTGATGTGTACACTTCAGTGGTGTTTAACACACTCATAGAGTGGCCCACTCAGCTCCACAGATGATCTTAGAACCCTTTCATCCTCCAAAGAAACCTCATGTTCATTAATAGGCACCTCAGCTCCTCCCTGTGTGCCCCCTGCCCCCCACCCCCTAGTCTCCCAGCCCTTGGAAACCACTGATCTACTTTCTGTATCTATAGGTTGGCCTGTTCTGGACATTTTCTGGCTACTTTTTAAAAAGTTTTATTTATTTATTTGTCATTTGGCCCTGCTGGGTCTTCACTGGGGCACACGGGCTTCTCTGGTTGGTGAGCACGGGCTCCAGAGCATGTGGGGTCAGTAGTTGTGGCTCGTAGGCTTTGTTCCCCCACCAGGGATGGAAGCCGTGTCCCCTGCATTGGCAGGCAGATTCTTAACCACCAGGCCATCAGGGAAGTCCCTCATGGCTTCTTTCACTTAATGTTCTTGAGGGTCATTCACATGGTAGCAAGTATCAGTCCTTCATTCCTCTGTATGGCCGAGTCATCTGTGGTCTGGATTCTGCCATGCTTCACCCATCCTTTGTGGACATTTGCATCATTTCTACTTTTTGTCATTTATGAAGAATGCTGCCATAACATTCGCACACAAGTGTTTTTTTGGACATAAGATTTTACCTCTCTTGCATATATACAGTTGACTGTTCAAAACACCAGTTTGAACTGTGCGGTTTCACTTACACATGTTTTTTTTTTCCCAATAAATACATACTACAGTACGTGATTGGAGCCATGAAATTAAGACGCTTACTCTTTGGAAGAAAAGTTATGACCAACTTAGATAGCATATTCAAAAACAGAGATATTACTTTGCCAACAAAGGTCCGTCTAGTCAAGGCTATGGTTTTTCCAGTGGTCATGTATGGATGTGAGAGTTGGACTGTGAAGAAAGCTGAGCACTGATAAATGGATACTTTTGAACTGTGGTGTTGGAGAAAACACTTGAGAGTCCCTTGGACTGCAAGAAGATCCAACCAGTCCATCCTGAAGGAGATCAGTCCTGGGTTTTCTTTGGAAGGAATGATGCTAAAGCTGAAACTCCAGTACTTTGGCCACCTCATGCGAAGAGTTGACTCTTTGGAAAAGACCCTGATGCTGGGAGGGACTGGGGGCAGGAGGAGAAGGGGACAACAGAGGATGAGATGGCTGGATGGCATCACTGACTCAATGTACATGAGATTGAGTGAACTCCGGGAGTTGGTGTTGGACAGGGAGGCCTGGCGTGCTGTGGTTCATGGGGTCGCAAAGAGTTGGACACGACTGAGCGACTGAACTGAACAGTACTATGTGATATGAGGTTAGATGAGTTCATGGATGTGGAACCATGGATGCATGCGGTCCCATGGATTGTAGCCTGCCAGACTTCTCTGTCCTTGGGATTCTCCAGGTAAGGCTACTGGAGTGGGTTGCCATTTCCTCTTCCAGGGGATTTTCCTGACCCAGAAACTGAGCCTGTGTCTCCGATAGCTCCTGTGTTGTGGGTAGATATTTTACTGCTGAGTCACCAGGAAGCCTGGAACCATGGATTTGGAGGGCCAAATGTAAAGTCATGAAGTACATTTTTTGATGGTCTGGAGGGTTGGCGTCCAAACCCTCATGTTGTTCGAGGGTCAGCTCTACACAGAAGTAGAATTACTGGTTTTATGGTTATCCTACGCTTAATTGCTTGAGGAACCAGACTGTTCTCCACAGGGGCTGGATTATTTCATGTCCCACCAGCGGTGCACAAGGGCTCCCATTTATTCCCATCTTTGCCAGCCCTTGTTATTGTTTGAATTTTTAATTGTGGCTACTTTAGTGGCTGAAGGGGCATATCATAGTGGTTTTGATTTGCATTTCCCTGAAGACTAATGTTCTTGAGCATCTTTTTGTAGGCTTATGGGCCTGAATAAAGGCTTCCCAGGTATCACTAGGGGTAAAGAAGCTATCTGCCAGTACAGGAGACATAAGAGACGCAGGTTCGATCCCGGAGTTGGGAAGATCCTCTGGAGGAGGAAATGACAACCTTCTCCAGTATTTTTGCCTGGAGAATCTCAAGGACAGAAGAGCCTGGCAGGCTTCAGTCTGTGTGGTTGCAGAGTGAGACACGACTGAAGTGACTTAGCACACACACACATGGCTGTAATAAAGGTTTTCTGTTTCTAACTTCATCTTAGCTTTGCTTCCCAAAGAACCCTATTTGCTATGGGTGTTGAGGGGGAGCTGATGTCTGTGCCTCTTTCAGCCTCTGGGTCTCTTCCTTCTCTTTCTCTCTGTCTGTTGCTCTCTTTGTCATCGAATGACATCGAATGTCATCGAATGCTTTCAATGAAAGCACAAAAATGTCAGCTTGACACCACACCATGGCAACTGCCCCCATAACAAGATACATTTACTTTGCATGGGTTTCCTGGAGATTGCCAGCACTGTTGGGCCTGTGGCCCATCCCAGGACCCATGTTTATCTTCCGATTCTTAGCACGCTTCTGTACCGGTGCCGCCCATGCGCTGCCTTCTTCTGTTTGCTGCTCGCCTCTCCTGAAGTTGCCCTCATATCCGTCTTTTCTCTCCAACCCAAGGGGGCTTCCCTGGTGGCTCAGATGATAAAGAATCCGCCTGCAATGCAGGAGACCTTTGTTCAATCCCTGGGTTGGGAAAATCCCCTGTAGAAGGGAATGGCAACCCCCTCCAGCATTCTGGCCTGGAGAATTCCATGAACTGAGGAGTCTGGTTGGCTACAGTCCATGGGGTCCCAAAGAGACGGACACGACTGAGTGACCAACACTTTCACTTTTCAAAGGGGTGTGAGCTCATGACAGGCAGGGCCCTGGGCTTTTTCTCTTGCTCCTCCCTCCGTGCAGGTGCTGCGCTGGGCCTTCGAGAAGACTTGAAGCTTACAGTGAGGTGGGAGTTGGGGGTCAAATCTGAGGGCCCTTGAGCCGTGGGAGGCCAGGGCCCTGTCTGGCTTGTTCACCCAGTGCCTAGAACGGTGACGGGTGTGCAGTGGGCTATGTCTCACAAAGACACAAATTCCCTATCAAAAATACTGGAGAAGATTGTCATTTCCTCCTCCGGAGGATCTTCCCAACTCCGGGATCGAACCTGTGTCTCTTATGTCTCCTGTATTGGCAGATGGCTTCTTTACCCCTAGTGACACCTGGGAAGCCTTTATTCAGGCCCATAAGCCTACAAAAAGATGCTCAAGAACATTAGTCTTCAGGGAAGACTGGGTCTTTGTCCTTGCTTCCCAGCATTGAGTTCCTAAAACACCCTTGCTTTTTCCTGAGTGATAGGAGTGTCTTTTATTGTTCCTAATGAGCTCCTGTGACCATATTGGAGTTTATGGTGATAAGGTGACTCAGGGTAGCCCCCTTAAAAGCTTTAGCATTGGAGCTGGTCACCAGAAAGACCAAATAGTTATTGGAGGTGGGAACTTTCAGCCCTGCCCCACATCTCTGGGGAAGGGCTGGAGATTGGGGTATAAACACTCCTGATCAAAGACATTCAGTTAGGGGACTTCCCTGGTGGTCTGGTGGTTAAAATTCTGTGCTCCCAATGCAGGGGGCCTGGGTTTGGTCCCTGGTCAGGGAACTAAATCCTGCATACCACAGCTAAGACCCAGCACAGTAAAAAAAACAAAAACAAAAAGACACTCATGGGTGAAGACACTGAGGTGCTGGGAGGGTGGTACCCACGCTCTAAAGCTTTCCACTTCCCTCACCCTTGTACCTCACCCTCTTCATGTCTTCTGTTTGGTTCTTTCTGAGTTGTATCCTTTGTAATAAACAAGTAATCCTGAATAAAGGGCTCTCTTGAGTTCTGAGCCATCCTAGTGGATTATGGAACCTGGGGGTTGTGAGAAGCCCCACATTTGCAGTTGCTTGAGCAGAAGGTATCATCTGGAACTCCATCTGTGGCTGACATCTGAAGGGAGGGAAGTCTTGCTGACTGAGCGCTAAACTGGTGGATCCTGATGCTGGCTTGGGTGGTTCGTATCCAACTTAAATTGAATCACTAGACACCTAGTTGGTGTGGGAGAATCGAGGAAGGGAAAACCACGTATGAGCCCCTGAGGAACACTTGTAGAGTGAACAAAATTTTGTTTAGTGCACAAAGAAAGTTAGCATAAATTAAGCACTATATTGTATGCCAAATGCTTTGCGTTCATTCATTCAAAAACACTCTTTTCGAGTAAGTATTGCCTACTATGTGCTGGGCTTAGTATTTGGGTACAGTTATGAATAATTAGGCTTCCCTGGTGGCTCAGAGGTTAAAGTGTCTGCCTCCAATGTGGGAGACCCGGGTTCGATCCCTGGGTTGGGAAGATCCCCTGGAGACGAAAATGGCAATCCACTCCAGTATTCTTGCCTGGAGAATCCCATGGATGGAGAAGCCTAGTAGGTTACAGTCCACAGGGTCGCAAAGAGTCGAACATGACTGAGCAACTTCATCTACCTACCTATGAATAATTAAGAGGCTTCTGAGGTGGTTCAAGTGGTAAAGAACACACTTCCCAGTGCAGAAGACTGAGAGACGTTGGTTCAGTCCCTGGGTCAGGAAGATTCCCTGGAGGAGGGCCTGGCAACTCATTCCAGTATTCTTGCCTGGAGTATCCCATGGACAGAGGAGCCTGGTGGGCTACATACAGTCCATGGGGTCGCAAAGAGTCAGAAGTGACTTAGCATACACACACACACACACACACACACACACACACACACACGAACGATTAAGCCAAATCAACAAACAATTTTAGCACCTACTACATGCCTACACTGTTCGAGGTTCTAGCTGTGAGCAATTAAGTCTACATAAGAAAGAAAAAATCTATTGAGTTCCTACTGTGTGTCTGGCATTGTTCTAGGCCTGGAGGGTAGAGCAGGGACCAAACAGAATTGATACTATGTGTGCATTTTGCAGGACTCCTAGGAGGTAAATCCTCTGATTTTCTTCATTTTATGCTTGAGGAAAATGAGGCTCAGAGAAGTTTATTTCTTTTACAAGGTCACACAGCCAGGGCAGTGAGGCTAGAACTAACTCTTGACCCATCTGACACCAAGCCTGTGTTCTGTGAGTCCCAGGGTCCACTTTGCTAAGCACATTAGGGCTCCTGCACCCCTCACACGAGCCTCCCTCTCTCCTCTGGCCCCTCCACCCATACCCCTTCCTCTCTGATACACAACATTCCAACCGTGGCTGGCAGCATTCCTGAGTGACACCCCCGAGTGCTGTAATGTGATTTTGCCCACAAAACCCCGTGTTCAGCAAATTGCTGTGGCCGAGACCCTATCCAGTTACCTGCCGCGTCAGAGGTATGCTCTGCAGTGCTGCCAAGCAAAGCAGAGTATAATACTTCTAAGAATTTTAACCATTAGATAAAAAAAGCACAGCCCTGGCAGCCCCTGGCAGGCGCTGCTGAGAGGGAACCAGATACAAAGCAAACAAGAAGGGCTCGTCCTACGTGTGGGCTGATGTCTTTCCTGGTGGGTTGGCCTCTCTGGGTCCACAGTCACGTTCTCAAAGCCGTGGGTCACCTGCTGCTGGTGGCTGGCTGGTTGCAGGCGGTCGGTGCTGGGTTTCCGTGTAAGGCCAAGGCCTTAGTCATCTGTCTCCTGGAAGTGGGCTCAGCAGAGACAACCTCTGAGATCAGAGGCTCTGTACACTGCCCTAAAGCCACACCTGGTCAATTCTGCAGCTGTCCCTAGCCTCAGCAACTTGCAAACTTTGGGCAACTGACCACCTTGCTGAGCCCCGCTGGGGATGTTAATATTAATCATAATATCTATTTCATGTGTGAGGAGGAAACAGGTTAATATAAGCCAAGAGAACCGTGTGCGCCCACCCTCGGGGCTCTGAAGCTGTTAGCTGTCCCTGAAGTTCAGACACTGATGTCATACATCTCTGGGGGTACCTAGCAGGCACTGCAGGCACACAAGGAGTGGAGCAGGTGTGGTCCCTTCCCTTGTGGAGCTTATAGTCCAGAGGAGTGATGGAGACACAGAAACAGATGTTCGACTGATAGGAGGACTTCCCTGGTGGTCCAGTGGTTAAGGCTCCTCCTGCCAATGCAGGGGACACAGTTCCATGCCTGGTCCATGAAGATTCCACATGCCTCGTATCAACAAAGCTCATGAGCCACAACTGCTGAAGCCAATGCACCCGAGAGCCCTGCTCTGCAACCAGAGAAGCCAAGGCAATCAGTCTGTGCATCGCAACTAGAGAAAGCCAGCGCGCACAGCAACTGAGAACCAGTGGAGCCCCCACCCAAAAAGGCCGATAGGAGGACTTCAGCAGATGGGAAGACAGGGAAAGTTACTCTGGAGGACTTTAAGCTGAGACCTGAATAATGTGAAAGTCATAAGGGTAGAGGAGAGGGACAAGCTTTGTTTTAGAGGAATCAACACAGGCAAAAAAAAAAGTGCTAGTCGTTCAGTTGTGTCCAACTCTTTGTGACCACATGGACTGTAGCCCGTCAGACTCCTCTGTCCATGGAATTTTCTGGGATGGAGGAAGTATAATGACCCAAGGACTTGAGATAAGGCCAGTGTGGCTGGGACGCTGAGTGACAGGGACTAGGAGATGGTCCTGGGCAGATGCAGAGGGGCCAGGTCTTGGGGTGCTTTGTAGGCCAAGTGTGAGAGTTTTGCCTCTCACCTAAGATCAACAGGCAGCATTAAAATGCCTTAACCAAGTGGAGGCGTGATTAGGCCAGTATATATATATTTTTTGGCCACACCCCACAGCAGTATGTGGGATCTTAAGTTATTGACTAGGGATGGAGCCCACAGTCCCTGCAGAGGAAGCATGAGTCTTAACTACTGCACCACCAGGCAAGTCCCAGATCAGTATTTTAATAAAGATTTGTTGTTGTTGTAGTTTAGTTGCTACGTCATGTCTGACTCTTTGTGACCCCATGGATTGTAACCCACTAGGCTTCTCTGTCCATGTGATTTCCCTAGTCAAGAATACTGGAGTGGGTTGCCATTTCCTTTTCCAAAGTATCGTCCCCAGCCAGGATTTAACCCACATCTTCTGCATGAGGCAGATTCTTTACCACTGACTCACCAGGGAGGCCAAGTTGCTATGTGAAACACTGGGCACAGGGGGCCAGGAGGGCAACAGGGAGGCCTTCCCAGTGTCCAGGCAAGAGAAGACAGTGGCTTGGACCAGGGTAATAACAATGGGGTGGAAAGCAGCGGGCAGATTCGAAAGGCCTTGTTGCTATTGTGGATGTAGGGTGGGCTGCTTAGAGGGTCTAGAAGCAAATGTCAATGCCTTGAGTTCCCATGGAGCTTAAAGAACCAACTGGGCCCATCTAAGTTGCACTCAGTTCCCAACAGGTGGTCTTACACGTGACTTGTGACACTTAAAGCCACCAAAGGCTGCAAAAGCTTGAGTTGGACGTGGCCCTCCACATGCTCAGGCTTCTCAACCTGTTCCCAGATGTCCCAGAGGGATTGAGTCAGTCTCTGTCCTCTCCCCCTGCACTGCAGGAGCCAGGTTCTGACCCTGCCCGCTCAGGGCCAGCCCCTCCCAGGCGGAAGCCAGACCTGGCAACCGTGGTGGTTCAGTGCGTTGCTTTCAGACCTGGTTTGGTTCGAGGTTCTGCCAGTTAACACTAGATATGGCACTGTGGGGCAAGTTGCGAACCTTTCTGTACCTCGGTTTCTTTGTCTGTGGTATGAAGGGGACACCTAGCTCGTAGGTGATAGTGAGGATTCAAGTGAGGCATCCACATAAAGTATTCAGAAAATGTTGGACCCAGAGCAGGTGTTCAGTAAATATTAGGTCTTATTGCTCCTAATAGCTGTAAAATGGGGATAATGACCACAGGACTGATATGAAGACCACATTTGAAATGTACCCACTGTGATGGCTGGTGAGGGCTCAAAATGTCAGTGTTGATCTTTACCATTGAGCAAAACTGGAGACAGCTTCAGATCCAGTGAGAATCTTTTAAGTCAATTTTAGAAGGGAATGAGAAGGAGCTATTCAAGTGATACAGTAGAAGAATGGTATGAGAACCTGATTATCCTACAATGTTAAGTTGAAAAAAAAATCAAGATTAAAACTCCCTATGGTGCGGACTTCCCTGGCGGTACAGTGGATATAAATCCACCCGCCAATGCAGGGGACATGGGTTCGATTCCCAGTCTGGGCAGGTTCCATGTGCTGAGGGCCAACTAAGCCTGTGCACCCTGCAGCTACTGAAGGCTGTGCACCCTAGGGCCCGTGTGCTGCAGCTGCTATAGCTGGCCTGCCTGGAGCCTGTGCTCTGCGACAAGGGAAGCCATGGCAGTGAGAAGCCTGTGCACGGCAACAAAGAACGGTCCCCACTTGCTGCAAGTAGGAAAAACGTGCTCACAGCGATGAAGAAGACTTGGCACTAGCAAAAATAATGAACTAATTAAGAAAAAAACAACTCTGTATGGCCTGAATGTATCTCTTCAAAATTCATATTTTAAAATCTAACCCTCCAAAAGTTGAAGGTGGAAGAAGGTAGGCCTTTGGGAATCGGTTATGACGTGAGAGTGGAGGCCTCATGAATGGGACTCAGTTCAGCTCACTTCAGTCGCTCAGTCGTGTCCAACTCTTTGTGATCCTGTGAACCACAGTACGCCAGGCCTCCCTGTCCATCACCAACTCCCGGAGTTTACTCAGACTCACGTCCATTGAGTTGGTGATGCCATCCAGCCATCTCATCCTCTGTTGTCCCCTTCTTCTGCCCCCAATCCCTCCCAGCATCAGAGTCTTTTCCAATGAATCAACTCTTTGCATGAGGTGGTGAAAGTACTGGAGTTTCAGCTTTAGCACCATCCTTCCAAAGAACATCCAGGACTGATCTCCTTTAGAATGGACTGGTTGGCTCTCCTTGCAGTCCAGGGGACTCTCAAGAGTCTTCTAAGCCATACATTCAGGCCATACAGAGTTGTTGTTGTTTTTAATTACTTAATTATTAATTTCTCACCACAGTTCAAAAGCATCCATTCTTCGGCGCTCAGCTTTCTTCATAGTCCAACTCTCACATCCATACATGACCACAGGAAAAACCATAGCCTTGACTAGACACACCTTAGTCGGCAAAGTAATGTCTCTGCTTTTGAATATGCTATCTAGGTTGGTCATAACTTTCCTTCCAAGGAGCAAGCATCTTTTAATTTCATGGCTGCAGTCACCATCTGCAGTGATTTTGAAGCCCCCCAAAATAAAGTCTGACCCTGTTTCCACTGTTTCTCCATCTATTTCCCATGAAGTGATGGGACCGGATGTCATAATCTTCATTTTTTGAATGTTGAACTTTAAGCCAACTTTTTCACTTTCCTCTTTCACTTTCATCAAGAGGCTTTTTAGTTCCTCTTCACTTTCTGCCATAAGGGTGGTATCATCTGCATATCTGAGGTTATTGATATTTCTCCCAGCAATCTTGATTCCAGCTTTTGCTTCTTCCAGCCCAGAGTTTCTCATGATGTCCTCTGCATAGAAGTTAAATAAGCAGGGTGACAATTTACAGCCTTGACGTACTCCTTTTCCTATTTGGAACCAGTTTGTTGTTCCATGTCCAGTTCTAACTGTTGCTACCTGACCTGCATACAAGTTCCTCAAGAGGCAGGTCAGGTGGTCTAGTATTCCCATCTCTTTCAGAATTTTCCAGTTTATTGTGATCAGTGCCTTATAAAAGGGATACTAGAGAGAGCCCTTGTTGCTTCCATCAGGTGAGGACACAGCAAGGAGCTGAGGGTAGTGAACCAAGAAGCAGGTGTTCATCAGAAGGTGAGCGTGCTGGCTTCTTGATCTTGGACTTCTCAGCCTCCAGAACTGTGAGCAGTAAAATTCTGTTGTTTATAAGCCATCCAGTCAGTGGTATTTCATTACAACTGCTTGAACAGACCAAGGTAAAACCATCATGTAGTAGGTCACATAGTGGTTATTGTTATTTTTATATTTTTTAGACTTTTCACAATTGAAAAAATTTCGATCATGAACATGCATATGTTTGTTTGAAAGTTGAAACACTTATAAAGAATTTCTAATGACATCCCTTGTGCTTATAATCCAGTGTTTAACTGAAAAAAGAAATTAGGTTATGAAATTGTTCAGTGGCAATTCACCTACACACACAACAAAGTACCCAAAAGAAAATAAATATGCTGTGACATCAGTGTGTGGTATTTCAGAGCAAGGGTGTGGTGATTTTAAAATATGACCTCAAGTTCTTTGATCTCCTCCCTCTGAGAAGAGAAACTTGAGGCTTCTCGCCCTTTAACCTGGGTGGGCATGTGTCTGCTTTCACCAACTAGAATATGACGGAAGTGATCCTATGTAACCTCCCAGACTAGGTCATAAAAAGCCATAGAGTTTCCCTTCATTTGCTAGAACCTTCTCTCTTGGAGTCCTGAGCCTCTAGGTAAGATGTACAGCTACCCTGAGGACGCCACATTGTAAGGAAGCTTGAGCCACGAGGAGAGGCTGTGTGTGAGTAGGCACTTGATTCAGCCTAGCCCAGGAGCCCCAACTGTGAATGAAGGAGCTGTTAGATGATCCCCAGTCCCCAGCTTGAGTCTGTCTAGCGGAGTCTTCAGACGTCATAAAGAAGAAACAAGTCATCGCCTCTGTACCTTGTCCAAAATCCTGACTCATAGAATCTGTGGTCACAGTTAGATGGTTGTTCTCTGCCAATAATTTGAGATGGTTTGTTATATAGTGATAGATCCCTGGAACTGAAGGTTTATGGGACATTTTTACTCTTTTAACTTACTTTTCTGGAAACTTCAAGATTTTTCATTGAGTTGATCAAAAAGTTTTTTGGATTTTTCTGTAATCTTACAGGAAAAACTAGAATGAACTTTCTGGCCAACCCAATATTATGGCATACATTTTTTATTATTATGAAAATATTTATAAGGAGGTATTTTTTGAGGGGATATAGAGAAGAAATAAAGAAAGGAGAATGAAATAAAAGGAGGGGGGGGAGAAAGGAGAGGGTGAATCATTTTTGTGAGAAAGCCTCAACTCCATCCCTTTCAGTAATCACAGAGCTCAGACAAGCTTCCCCTGGACGTTTTTCTCCTCCGTGACTCATTCTTTTGGGCCTTTACTGTTAAAGGACACAGCAGTAAATAACTGAGTTAAACAGCTGGCTGTGCGTCTGCGTGCAGCTCATTCAACCTTTCTGAGCACATTTGCTTACTTGTCAGATGCTCCTGCTGCTGCTGCTGCTAAGTCACTTCAGTCATGCCCGACTCTTAGTGATTCCATGGACTGCAGCCTATCAGGCTCCTCCATCCATGGGGTTTTCCAGGCAAGAGTACTGGAGTAGGGTGCCATTTCCTTTTCCAACCTGTTAGATGAGGCACATGCAAATACACAGACATGGTTGGAATGTGGAAGAAACAGGAAGTTCCAAACCCAGGGAAGTTCCTCTTGCCCCATTAAAGGGTCTAGAAAAAGGCCTGGGGGAAATATTGGGAAAAGGGAGCTGTTTCCGACCAGCATCCACCTGGGAGCACTCTGTGTGAGCTTCCCTGGGGGCCAAGGTGCCAGGCAAAGAACAGGGAGACTGGGGACTCAGGCAGAGACTGGGGTGCTCAGTCCCTCCAAGAAACCAAGGGATCCTCCTAGAAACCTTTCACCCCTGCATTCTCTGAATGAAGTCATTCGAGGAGGAAACCCAACCAGCCAATGTTTTATGCATGGTCCGGCCTTGCCAGCAGCAGCAGGTCTCCCAGGGAAGTATTATTTTAAGTCAGAGCATGTGGGTGAGCTGGGAGCTTGAAAGAAGCAGGTTGGTCACCCACCTCGTTCCAGGACCCTGGGTGGCCCTAGGCAATGTTAACCCGAACTGTGCCCAGCACAGGGAGAGCTGGCCTGAGCCACGCCTCCACTGGGGGAGCGGCTGGGGTCTTGCCCCTCAAGGCTCTCTGTTGTGCAGAAACTAGAGGAGCTGGCCATGTGATACCTGACGACCACCTCCCATGGGGACCTCAGGCCCTCCCTTTCCAGGTGTTGGCTCTGGTAGGGCTCAACCCAGGGGAGGGGGACAGGCATGTTTCTGAGCTTCTATGAGAGAATGTAACCTTTATCAGCCTTTTGAAATTGCTCTGCTGCTGCAAACTGTGATCTGACTGCTGGGAGAGGGGTACCTTTTTCATCACCCCTAGCTTCCTCCTGGGACAGTAGGTAAATTGTCTATTTTAGGATTGCCACTGAATCCTGGGTAATTAGCATCTTTTCCTGTCAAGTTGCCAGGTCCCCCACCCTGCCTTGTTTTCAACTAAGTTTCAGCTGTAGCGCGGCTGGCGTTTATTGAGTACCTACTCTGTGCAGAGTCCTCCTGTGTACATCATCTTTTTAAATCCACACAACCCCTGTTTAGGTACTACTATGGGCCTTATGTTTGTTATGGGGAAACTGAGGCTCAGAGAGGAGAGTGACTTGCTCGAGGTCATATAGGGAGTTACAGCAGAGCTGGACACAGATTCAAGCCTGCTTGACCCAAAGGAGTGCTCTCTGCACATTTTGAGTCATGACCTAGTAGCTTCTTTAGGTTATGAGTCAAACCCCGGAGCGCAGAGGTGTTTTTTCTACACTCTTCCCTTTCGATAAAATCAGAAGCTACAAAAGAGAGTCTCTTGGACAGCAAGGAGATCAAACCAGTCAGTCCTAAAGGAAATCAACCCTGAATATTCATTGGAAGGACTGATGCTGAAACCAAAACTCCAGTACTCTGGTCACCTGATGCGAAGAGCTACATCACTGGAAAGGACCCTGATGATGGGAAAAATTGAGGGCAGGAGGAGTAGGGGGCATCAGAGGATGAAGATAGTTGGATGGCATCATTGACTCAACGGACATGAGTTTGAGCAAACTTCACGAGACACTGAAGGATAGGGATGCCTGGCGTGCTGCAGTCCATGGGGTTGTAAAGAGTCAGACACAACTGACCTCTGAATAACAACAAAATGTGGAAATAGAAGGAACCATGGAGATCACCTCTTTTCTGCTATTCATTTCTCAGAAGGAGAAACTGAAGCCCAGAGAGAGAAGAGCCTTACTCAAGGTCGCTTGATGCCCCAGGGGCAGACTCTATTCCAGGGCTCCTTCTATTCCAGCTTATGATATTCTATCACTTTATCTCCCCCACCTCTGTCTGCCTGTCAATAGGACCAGTCATTCCAGCTCCAGTCAGGGGTGTGAAGGTTCTTAGTGCCCAGATGGGGCTGATTCCCCTCTGCTGGTCCTGTGAGTCCTCTGCCCCTTTTGACAGGTTAGTTACAGGCTGGGTCTGAGACAGGGGCTTCATTTGAAAAGTCTCCCCAGGGAGCCCAGCCTGGTGCTCAGGGACAACCTAGAGGGGTGGGGGGGGGGTGGAGGCTCAAGAGGGACGGGATATAAATATAATTATGGCTGATTCATGTTGTTGTGTGGCAGAAACCAGCGCAACACTGTAAAACAATTATCAATGTTAATGTTCACTCGCTAAGTTGTGTCCCCTTGTTGACCCTTGGCAACCCCATGGACTGCAGCCCTCCAGGTTCCTGTGTCCTCCACTATCTCTTGGAGTCTGCTCAGATTCATGTCCATTGAGTTGGTGACGCTAGCTAACCATCTCATCATCGGCCACTGTCTTCTCCTCCTGCCTTCACTCTTTCCCAGCATCAGGGTCTTTTCCAATAAGTCAGTTCTTTGCATCAGGTGGCCAAAGTATTGGAGCTTCAGCATCAGTCCTCACACTGATTTTCAGGGTTGATTTCCTTTAGGATTGACTGGTTGGATCTCCTTGCAGTCCAGGGGACTCTCAAGAGTCTTCTCCAGCACCACAGTTCAAAGGCATCAGTTCTTTGGTGCTCAGACTTCTTTACCATCCAACTCTCACATCCATACCTGACTACTGGAAAAACCATAGCTATGACTATATGGACCTTTGTCAGCAAAGTGATGTCTCTGCTTTTTAATACTCTGTCTAGGTTTAGTCAGAGCTTTCTTTCCAAGAAGCAAGCAATTATCTTCCAATTAAAGAAAAAAACTAGAGGCTTGAGCAACTGAGTCTGCAATCTGAATGCTTCTGAAAAACACTGGAGATGTAATTGTAAGTACAGTTTCTTGGGCCTCATCACTACAGATAATTCAATAGGTCTTGGTTGAGGGCACAGTATCTCTATTCAACTAACTATCAAGCAATGACTGTGACTCAAATGACATTTGAGAATTGCTTGATACATTAAGAAACTATTTATACTAAATGCCGCAAGTAGTCAGGGTTTTTAGCAGAAGATGCATGGAAAGGTAAGTAACAGGGAACTCAACTTTTAATTAGTAAAAGCTTTTCAAAAGACAACTCAGCTCCTTGAGGAATATGGGAAATATTATCATAAATAACATCTATAAATATAATTGTATAGTGTTTACCTCTTTAATGTCACTGATACTTGGAGCTAAGTAAGACTTGGCTCCTCCTTAATTAAAACAGCCTGCTACACACACACACACACACACACACACACACACACACACGAAATGTCTCATGTTTAGGGCCTAAGAGCGGCTCTGAATTGTCTCCACACGAATGAACAAGGGCCACACCAGTCAGAAGCCTCTCCAGGTCTTTTAATGAGAAATAATTCAATAGAAGGAGTTGATTATACAAGAGATGTAAGAGCTGAGAAGCCAAACAGAGAAAGACAAGAAAGCCAGGAGCCTCACAGGGGCAGGAAGTTGCTGCCACCCCAGGGCCAGAAGCAGAGAGAGGAGGTGGTCTTCCCAGAGGCTAGGAGCTGGGGCCAAGCTAGAATCTCAGTGGAGACATTCTGGTGGGGATGGGATCAGAGGCCCAGCACAGTCTCTGTTGGAACACCACGGGGCATACAGAGACGGGAGGGGAGACGAGAGGAGAAAGACCTTGACTTTTCCCTCCTCTCACTTTCTGCAGGGCCTCCCATTGGCCAAACCAACCCAGAAGCTCTATGGCAAAGGAGACATAGCTCCTGAGATATGGAGAAAGGCTAGGATCTGGGTTTCCCAGGTGGTGCTAGTGGTAGAGAACCTGTCTGCCAGCGCAGGAGATGCAAGGCATTTGGGTTTGATACCTGGGTTGGGAAGATACTCTGGAGGCAGGCATGGCCACCCACTCCAGTGTTAGAATCCCATGGGCAGAGGAGCCTGGTGGCTACAGTCTATGGGGTTGCAAACAGTCGGATGCGACTGAAGGAACTGAGCGCCCACTGGGATCTGGAATCAATGGGCGCAAGGTCATCAGCATCGCTGGGGAAACAGCACAGAGGCTGTTAGCAATCATCAACTGTTCGCTGGCGACTCACGTGCAGTCACTCCACTTACCCATTTATGGACAAGGAAACAGAGGCACAGGGTAACGAAATGTCTCAGCCAGGCAGCAGGGGCTCTGGCTTTAGCTCTGACGTGGGGTTTTAACTCCCCCACCCCTGCTTGCTGCAGACATCCTCCGGGGCTGGTCTCCCACCCTGCTCAGGGGTGTGGACTCTGGGTTGAGTGATTCTTAGTATTGGGTGGTTGTTAAGGGGATCATTTCCGCATCTTACAGCTGAGGAAATGGAGGTGCAGGCAGGTCACTGGACTCTCCTTCCCAGTGCCGCTGATCACCTAACTCGGTGGCGGCAGTGCTGGGGGTTTGAACCTGCCTCTCCTGGCTCCAAAGTGCAGGTCCTTAGCTCTCAGGCTTGTTGAGGAAGGCAGACATGGGACCCCTGACTGCATCTCGGGTGCTCCCTGGAACCCCTTCTTGTGGCCACCGTCTGCCTCCCCTACAGGTCCTCTCTAGCTCATTAACTCTGCGTGGAGGGCCGGCGGGGGTGGCTCAGGCATGACCCACATGCCCAATTAAAGGAATTCACAACTCGTTTATTTATCAATGACTAAAGTTCATTTGATCATGAAGGATGGAGCCCTAACTATTCTCCGAAGCCACTGTTGTCCCTCAGCTGTGCCTTTGATCTGCTAATCCCGAGTTTATAAGGTTAGGGGATAAGCGGGCAGAACGAAATTCTTTTCTCTTTCAGTCCACCTAAGCGGCCATGAAACCCCCAGACATCATAGACCTCCTGGGCTCCCTCGGCCTCTGCGCCTGGATAGCTCAGATGGCGCGTGAAGGGGGCCTCCATCTGGGGATGGGGGTGGCGCTCCTCGTCGGATCTTCCTGCTTCCTCCTCCTCCTCTTTCTTCCCCTCCTTCTCCTTCACACATCTCTTCATGCTGACTTCAGCCTTGGGAAAGTCAGAAGCCAGTCCAGCCAGGGATCCATCTGGCCAAACTTTTGGGACCCACTCCTTTCACCCCATATGTTCTTCCAAGGGACTTCCCTGGTGGTTCAGTGGCTCAGACTGCATGTTCCCAATGCAGAGGGCCAGGGGTTCAATCCCTGGTCCAGGAACAAGATCCCACATCCCACAAACCATTCCATCTGGAGCCCTGCAGAGGCAACAGAGGCTCTGTCCCTGGTAGAGGGACAAGACTTCAGACCAAGTGAGCCCCACCCATGTGTATTGGGTTTATAGTTCAGTCTGTTAAGGAGTGTGAGAGATCTCCAGTCAGATCACTAGGGTATAAATCTCAGCTCTGGCCTGTTAAGGGACCTTGGACAGCTGGTTAACCTCTCTGAGCTTCCATTTCTTTATTTATATGATGAGGATAATGATGGTACCTACCATAAGTAATTTAATTCTCACTGTGAGGTATCTCAGTGGTAAAGAATCTGCCTGCCAAGCAGGAGACTCAGGAGACTCAAGTTCTATCCCTGGGTCAGGAAGATCCTCTGGAGGAAGAAATGGCACCCTACTGGAGGTTGGAACACTGGCAACCAATATGCTTGCCTGGGAAATCCCATGGACAGAGGAGCCTGGCGGGCTATAGTCCATGGGGTTGCAGAGAGGTAGACACAACTTAGTGACTAAGCCAAGGTTTTTGTTGTGAAGGTTTTTGCGAGCGTCCATAATAACCAGGACAGCTTGCCTCTGGGCAGTGTTGCTCGTGCGTCTGTTTGGTAGTGGGTCTGTGGCTGTCATCTGCTTCCATAAATCCAGAGTCAAACTAGGAGGACCCTGCTATGTGGCTTAGACCAGTGCTGGGAGAGAGCTGCCAGGAGGAGGGCCACAGAAGGGAAGACGGCAGGTCAGAGGAGGCCAGGACCACTTTGAGGTCGTTGCTGTTGTTCAGCTGTTCAGTCGTGTCCAGCTCTTTGCAACCCCATGGACTGCAGCACACTAGGCTTCCCTGTTTTTCACCATCTCCTGGAGCTTGCTGAAGGGACTTATGTCCATTGAGTTGGTGATGCCATCCAATCATCTCATCCTCTGTTATTCCTTCTCTTCCTGCCCTCAGTCTTTCCCAGCATCAGGGTCTTTTCCAGTGAGTCAGCTCTTTCCACCAGGTGGCCAAATTATTAGAGCTTCAGCCTCAGCATCAGTCCCTCCAATGAATATACAGGATAACAAAAATATTATTAAGATCATAACAATTCATAAATGCTTTTATATATAAAAGAATTTCAAGGGCAAAGGTTGGACCTAGGCACCCTCCACTGGGACGGGAGGAGGCTTGTAGGGGCAGAAGAAGTTCTTTGGGGGTCTGGGGCCAGTGTCTATCCTCATTCTGCTTCCTATCCTCCTGGAGTCCTTGGCCAAGTCCCCGCACGTGTGTGGATGATATGGCCTGCCCTTGCACACGCTTCTGTTTCACTTTTAAAATAACTCTGTTTATTCCTTGACTGTGTTGGGTCTTTGTTGATGCAAGGGCTTTTGCTAGTTACAGCAAGCAGGCACTGATTATCTGTAGCTGTGGTGCTCAGGCTTCTCATTCTCTTGTTGCAGAACATGGGCTCAGGTTCAGTAGCTGTGGGTCCCTGGGCTCTGGAGCACAGACCTGGTAGTTGTGGCACATGGTCTTAGTTGCCCCATTGCACTTGGGGTCTTCCCGGTTCAGTTCAGTTCAGTTCAGTCATTCAATCGTGTCCGACTCTTTGTGACCCCCTGGACTGCAGCACACCAGGCCTCCCTGTCCATCAGCAACTCCCGGAGTTTACTCAAACTCATGTCCATAGAGTCGGTGATGCCATCCAACCATCTCATCCTCTGTCGTCCTCTTCTTCTGCCTTCAATCATTCTATCGTGTCCGACTCTTTGTGACCCCATGGACTGCAGCACACCAGGCCTCCCTGTCCATCAGCAACTCCCGGAGTTTACTCAAACTCATGTCCATAGAGTCGGTGATGCCATCCAACCATCTCATCCTCTGTCGTCCCCCTCTCCTCCTGCCTTCAATCTTTCCCAGCATCAGGGTCTTTCCAAATGAGTCAGCTCTTCACATCAGGTGGCCAAAGTATTCAGCTTCAGCATCAGTCCTTCCAATGAGCATGCAGGACTGATTTCCTTTACGATGGACTGGTTGGATCTCCTTGCAGTCCAAGGCACCAGGGATTGAACACAGGTCTCCTGCATTAGCAGGTGGGTTCTTTACCACAGAGCCATCAGGGAAGCGCTGCCGCTTTTTTGAAACTGTGCTCTGTAAGCTCTTTCAAGCCAAGACTCTGCTTTATTCATTTTCATGTAACCCCCATGTCAGCAGAGGGCACCCCGTTTGTAAGATGGACAGAACATAGACTCCCATCCCGTGTTCACATCTTGGAGCTGGGGCGTGGGGTGAGTGGGCCACCACACCCTCCTGAGATTCCGGCAAATCGCTAGGTGTCCGCACGTGCTCTCACTTCTGGTCCTGACTCCCTGCTCCCTGACCTCTCCCCTCACTTGCCTCTCTCCCCCACGACTGTTTCTTTACTTGGCCTTGTAGTAGCCCCAAAGTGGACCCTAACTCTTTCCCCATGTCCCCCCCAAAGCCATTCACATGTCACTCCTTTGCATAGCCAACTTGGAGTGTTGGCAGTTTCAGGAGGAGAAATGGTAAATTATAGAAATTGACAAGTTACAATCAATATTAATTATCCTTCTCTGGAAAAGCCCCTTAGCTATGGCTCCTACGGAAGTTTTTCACTCTATCTGGGCTTCTGCCATCAGCCCCACTTTTTCTCCAGCTTACCTCTAATCCCTTCTAAACCCTCGTGCAGAACAACTGAATTCATCATCGTCTTCTGCGCATGCGTGGCAAGGTCCCACCTTTGCACACAAACTTCCCCAGCAAGACATTTTCCTATACAAAACTTTATCTTTAAGAGAGCCTTTGGAACAAACTGTTAAATAACTTTTCTTTTTTTCCCTTAACGCTTTTACCTGCACACCAGGGTGTTCAGGTTGATCTGCCCTCATTTGTAAATAGAGTCACCGTCTTTACCTTTCCATCTCACTAACCATTTTTTTTTTAACCAAAAGGGAATAGCAAACAAGGAAACAGAAGGGCCACACAAATGTTAGAATACTTCTTATAATAAATATTCCATGCTGATAAAAATGGCACCGTAAAACTTTGCAGGAACTTTGGTTTCTTCGGTTTGGATCTCTAAGTAGAAAGTTTTTGACCTTGCTGACAAAATAGCTCTTTGCTCTCCCCACTGCTGAGATTGTGAGAAGGATGGCAGAGAGACTCTGAGGTTCCCTGTTAGAGAAAAGATGCCTGCCCCCTTTTCATTTGGTCCCTCTGCAGGGTGGGGTCTGTTTTATTCCTTTTTTTTTTTTCCTCTCTACCATATGCAAATCTTCCTCTCGGCTTCCCTCACAGCTTGATAAATGATTGGTTCTCGCTTTCAACATCAAGAGCAAGGCATATATTTTTCTACTTATGCATGATTCTGTGTCTAAGTTCTTGGGCACTGAGAGAAAACAATATAGTTCTCCTGCAGGAGGTAGACTGTGTAAATATATATTAGTTTGGGGAGAAGGAATGAGAAATGATAAAATATTCAGAAAGCGGTCTGTTCTTGAGGGATGTTATTCCACACAGCCAGGGAGCAGATTAATGACATCGTTTGCAAGGAAGGGAGAACAGTTCCATAAAATATGTATTAGTGGGGTTGGTGGTGTGATGGGCGGAAGTGCTCTGGCTTGGCCCTGTGGGCCCCAGCCTCAGAATCAGATACCCAGTTTTGCTCTCCTTCAACCAGAACTCCCAACAACTGGCTCTGGGACACTGGATGATGAATGCTCTGATGAGGGATGTGCTGGCCACACTCAGCCAGATGTAGGGCAGTGAATATGTTCTTCGATAGAAGTACTGAGAGGAAAATTGAGAGGCTTGGCCTGCCTCTAACAAACTGTGTGGCCTTAGACAAGTTACTTAACCTCTCTGGGTCTCTGTTTCCTATATTATAAAGTGAGGAAGACTAGATGATTCCTAACAGGGCTGGGTACATAGCACGGGGTCGGGAGGGGAGTCACTGGGAATGAAGCAAGCTGGGAAAAGTTGTATTTGGGAGGCCTCAACATCTGGGAGTGTACTGAATATGGCTGGAAGAAATTCTTTGATAAGCAGTTGAGAGTTGGAGTATAGGTCCTGAGATGCCCAAGTGAGTCACAGGTGATGGTCCCCAAATTGCATTCTAAGGTGGACAGTCCTCTTAACTTTAGGATTTTGTTTGGCTGAACAGAGGTGCAAGTTTGGGGCCAGAGCGGAATTGCTTAGAATAGCCAAGGAGAGAGGGGCTGAGAGTGACTGACACAGCGGCTTCTCTGCTAAGCAAGAGCAGATAGATGTTTACTTTTTCTTGGCCTGCCTGAGGGGTTCGCATGGTTTGGTCTGATTCTCATCTCTTAGGTTACTTCTGACTCAGTGCAGAATTCGTTGTACCGTTCCTACCCACTCCCACCAAGCCTAACTGCAGAAGATAGCTTTTATTCCGTAGGGCAGCCTCAGTTTTCACGGGTTAGTAGTAAGATGTTTGGACACATGTTCCATGTGTTGGGGATGCTGGCAGCAGAGACAGGGCTGGGGAGCCAGTAGCGAGCCTGTCACCACAGGTGTGACGAGTGTGGCTGAGCTTGGCTCAGAATCCCCCCACACTGTTCCTGTTCAGGCCGACCTGTGGCATCCTCTGTGACCCTTTCTGGATGCTTCCTCTGGCGGCTGGGGTTTACCCCATGGAAGTGTGGGGCAGTCACATTGCTGGGATCAGAGTGCAGCCAGTGACTGAGTTCCTCACCCCTCTGACGGGGTGCCTGGGGTGATCTCTCTGCAGTCCCCAGGGGGAGTGAGCCCCAGTTGCCATAGAGACGATCTGCTCATTACAACCCCTATCGGCTTCCTCCCCTTCTCTGTCTCCCGTCCTCACACCCTCCCTGGTGCTTCCTGGAATTCCCTCCCAGATGAACTCTGTGTTTCAAATCCAGATGTTGGGGTCTGCTTCTGGAAAGCCCTGTCTGAGACAACAATGTAACAGAATGAAAACAAAGTACAGGATGGGGGTTTCAATGAGCCATGAACACGGCCCATTCACTCTCAGTCCCAAGGTAAGACAGCTCTGTCGTATTGCCTAATCCTGGGACACTAGGGAATCCATCCAACCACTCCTGGGCACATAGCTAATTTTTTTTAAAGTAAAAAATGTTATTTTCCCTCTTGATAAGCCACTTGCAATTTTCCCACTGTAAAACAAAACTGGCATGGTTTTCACAGTTTACTAGCTGATTCTATATGCTTTTCACAATTTTTGATCTGTTTAGGATGTCACAGTGTCTATGTGGGGATGGGGGAGGCACACCCCTGGAAACTATACCTGCTCATGGTCCCCCTGACCTAGCCCATAGCCAACTGTCCCAAGAGGGAGCCTCTGACCCTTTTTGATATCACCACCCACCCCAAGCCCAGAGGAGAGCTGGCTCCATCCAGGGAGAGTGACTGTCTCAGGCTGTACCAGCTCAAGGTAACTGAGAGCCAGGGATAACGAAAGTTCGGCTGGGGTGCGCTTGTGGGGTTAGCTCGAGAGGTCTTTCCCAGGTGGAACTCTTGGCGGATCTAAGATTTTGCACATGAAGTGTGTGCTGGTGCACACTTGAATCTCTGTAAAGTCTTGTGGGAGAGAGGTAAGATGAACCTCAAGGTGCTCCAGGGATCCAGAGGGCGAGGAGAGAGGCTTCGGACTTGGTCGATCCCTGGGCCTCTAGACGCTACTGGATAGATGACAGGTTCGGGCTGGATGCCCCCCAGAGCTGCTAAGTCATGGTGACTTTCTCTGGGAAAGCTGGGCACAGGGAGCTCTGAGCAGACTGGCAGGAGGCTGGGCAGGTCCCAGGGTCCCTTTGACATTGTGACTATCTTTTGGAGTGGCTGGCCAGTGCTGTTCAGGTATACCTCTGTGCACTATCTATTTAAGATGGGGGAGGGGTGACTTAGGCAGGTGCTGATCCAAGGGTTGGGGAAAATAAAAGAGAGAGCTTGCTTTTTTTTTTTTTTTGAAGTGGGAACCCCCTGGGAGTTTGTACAGGCATCCCATCATCCCAGGGAAGGCAGAATCTCTTGGGTTCATTGTAAAGTGCCTGCTGCATCAATAAAATTCTTGGCTTATTAGTATTTAAAAAGCCCCAGGGTCCCCTCCCCTCATCACACGTCTGCAGCCACATTGGGCTCCTGAGATGAGGGATGAGGCTGCTGGGTAGTGTTAGCCACTCATTGTGTCTGACTCCTTGAAGCCCCATAGACTATAGCCCTTTAGGCTCCTCTGTCCATGGAATTCTCCAGGCAAGAATACTGGAGTGGGTAGCCATTCCCTTTTACAGGGGATCTTTCCAACCCAGGGATCGAACCTGAGTCTCCTTCATTGTAGGCAGATTCTTTACTGTCTAAGCCACAAGGTAGCTGCTGGCAATTTCTACTGTCCTCGTGATAGAATCCTATGATACCTCTGTAAGTTTGGCTGCCCAGAGTTTATCTGGTGTATACCTATGGCCGATTCATGCTGATATATGGCATAAACCAACATAATATTGTAAAGTGATTACCCTCCAATTAAGAAGAATTTTAAGAAATATTTATCTGGAAGATGAGTCCAGGGAACAACAGCAGAGGGACAGTGAGACGAGAAAGCGAAGGCGGCCACGCAGAGTGGCCCTCAGGCTTGCTACCTCTGAGGACAGCTGGGGCGTACCTGCTGCGGTGCCGTGGGAGCCAGTGTAGAAACTGCCTCTGGGTTACCCCACCTCCCCTTGTATGAGGCAGCTGGGATATTGATACACCAACTCCCCTTTGACAGAGCTCGAGGGCTTGTTCTGGGGTGCTATTTTTCTCCTGTGAGTGGAGTGGACGTGTGGAGGTCTGGCCACTAGAAAAAATCTTCAGGCAAAGAGATATGGGTGCTGGCAGTTGGACAGACCCAGAGTTACGGGAAGGGAGGTGACAGCGTTTTCTACACACCTGCCCTAAAGTTCTCCACTGCTCCAGACAACTTAGCTCTGAACTTCGAGGCCCTGGCCACCTGGCACCTCCCATCTTGCCAGCCTCACACTCACCCCACAAAGGGGACCCTGGGACTTCTGCCCTCCTACACCACTGTCCCTCTCTGGAATGCACAACCTTATCCTCTCCGTCCTCTAGGTCCTTCTCTTGCACGGATCAGAGGCTTCTGGGAGCTTGGCCATCTATAGTGCCCACTTTGTCCTAACCAGTGGTGGCTCTGGTTGGTGTTTTCTTTCCCAGCATGTAGCTCGCTTTCCCAAAGAGACAGCGTGCTTGAGTCTTACACAGCTCTGAGTCTCAGTGCCCAGAACAGCATCTGACATAGTACGTGCTCAGTAAAAGGCTGTCGTGGTTGCTGAGGATATGAGGATGATGGTGGTGAAGGTCACGAGGTCTCCAATCAACAGGTCCTGGGCTCACTCCATAGCCAACTTGCTCTGCTTCTTCTGACAGGTCACTTAATCTCTCTAAATCTGTTTGGCCATAGCAGACTTGCTAGCTATTCTAAATGGTTCCCATTTTCCTCCTGGGGGACTCAGCTCACCTACTTTTCTCTGCCTCCTGGATGGTTAGGAGCACCCATGGGACTGAGCTCCAGCAAGTATGTGTGGCAGAGGTGATGCCCCCATTGCAAGCTTCTCCCTAAAGCCTCCCAGGCACGATCCTTCCTCATCTTTTTCTATCTGCCTCTAAAGACAGAAGAGACCTGACCCCGTCCCCAGGGGAGCAGTGCTGCCCGGAGGAGCCCCCACCCACAGATGGTTCCAGGGGCTACCTGGTGAGTAGGAAATAAATGTTTTTTTGGTGATAAGCCACTGACATTTTAGGATGATTAGAGCGGTTTGTCTACCTGGAATAATGTAGAAATATTTAAATGAGGGTGGCGTCAATGTCGCTTGGCTGTTGCCATCTTTAAAGACACAGTGTGTTTCAAACATGCTGTGCAAGTCCACTAGGGCTGCCATAACAAAGGACCATGGACTGGACGCTTAAACAGAACTTTATCTTTCAGAGTTCTGGAGGCTGGAAGTCTGAGATCAGCAGGGATGGTTTCTTCCGAGGCTTCACTTCTTGCCTTGCAGGTGGCTGCCTTTCCCTACATCTTCACAAGTCTTCCATCTGTTTGTGTCCAAATATCCCCCTCTTATGAGAACATTTTTTGGGGCTCCAAAATCACGGCAGATGGTGATTGCAGCCATGAAATTAAAAGACACTTACTCCTTGGAAGGAAAGTTATGACCAACCTAGACAGCATGTTAAAAAGCAGAGACATGACTTTACCAACAAAGGTCTGTCTGGTCAAGGCGATGGTTTTACCAGTGGTCATGTATGGATGTGAGAGTTGGACTCTGAAGAAAGCTGAGTGCCAAAGAATGGATGCTTTTGAACTGTGGTGTTGGAGAAGACTCTTGAGAGTCCCTTGGACTGTAAGAAGATCCAACTAGTTCATTCTAAAGGAGATCAGTCCTGGGTGTTCATTGGAAGGACTGATGCTGAGGCTGAAACTCCAATACTTTGGCCACCTGATGTGAAGAGTTGATTCATTGGAAAAGACCCTGATGCTGGGAGGGATTGGGTGCAGGAGGAGAAGGGGACGACAGAGGATGAGATGGCTGGATGGCACCACTGACTTGATGGACATAAGTTTGAGTAAACTCTGGGAGTTGGTGATAGACAGGGAGGCCTGGCGTGCTGTGATTCATGGGGTTGCAAAGAGTCAGACACAACTGAGTGACTGAACTAAACTGAAATGAACCGGTGAGAACACCGCAATATGGATTAGGGCCTACCTAGTGACCTCATTTTTTCACTTAATCACCTTTTTAAAGGCCCTGTCTCCAAAGACAGGCACATTCTGGGGTCCTGGGGGTTATAAGACTTCAATATACACATTTGTGAGGACACCATTCAGCCTAAAGCAGATGCTTAGAGAAAATTTTCTCCCTTCCACTCCAGGAAACACCCTAGTAATTAAGAGTGATGTTCGTGAGACTTCCCTGGCAGTCCAGTGGTTAAGAACCCGCCTTGCAACGTAGGGTTTGCGAATTTGATCCCGGGTCACAGAACTAAGATCCCGATTGCCTTGGAGCAACCAAACCTGAGGGCCGAAATCAGAGAGTCCAGCAGAGAGTCTGTGCACTGCATCGAGACATCAGCAGGAAGCAACAAAGCCACAACTAAGACCCAACGCAGGCCAAAGAATGAGGACTACAGCACATCCAACTTGCTCTGAACTGTGATGTCCAGAAATGTCAGATGGGCCCTTAATTCAAAGGCTATACCTGAGGGAACTGCAGAGAAGACTCAGTGACTCTATGAGATGAAACTCACCAAGTGCGAGGGCTGCTAGGGCAGGAGAAGCCTGAGCTGGGCGTGGGGAGAGGGACAGCCAGACGCACCATATGGCAGTCTTGGCTGTGGCCCCATCGCTCTGGGGGACCCTGGAACAGTCACTGAGCCTCTCTGGGTCTTGGTGACATCATCGGAGACATGCCTACTTCTCCTTGGCTCTTTTCCTCTGCCTGCCTCCAGCCTATACTTCAGCAGAGCTTTTAGGGAGCAAGTCAGAGTAATGACATCAACCACAGACAATTTCTTGAGCGCTTACTAAGTGTCAGCCACTTCACAGAGCACTCTGGGTGAGTTATGTCACAGCCTCCCCGCTAAGTGGGTTCTCTTGTTATCTCTGATCGAGAGTGGCCCAGTGGGTTAGAGAATTGCTCAAGGGACACAAGCGAGAGACAGGGCTGGCAAGTCGGGTTATTCGGTTGGTAAAAGATGCAGATGTTGCTTCCTCCGTGTGGGAGTCAGGAACTGGCCACACCAACCGTGCTGGACCCTGACATTTTTATCCACGGCTTGGGCTGGAGCCTGCCTTCATTCTGCCCTCAGGAGAAGAAAGCCCGCTCCAGCTGCCTTCAGAGTTCATCCTGAAGCCTGGCTGCCCTCCCTGTCGCTGTGCCGGCGGCGGGGAGCTTTCATTCAAGTGGAATTTAGCCGAGGACTTTTGTAGCACTTCATTTACATGTATGCCAACAAGCTGAAATGTGCAGCAACCTTGGAACACTTTCAAAGGCAGGAATAATTCCTCTGAAATAGGTCTTCCAAAAGCTTTATCTTGTCCTTTCTTTTTTTGTTAATCTTGGAGCCCCTTAGCATGTCAAAGCAATTTTTCTAATGTCACATCTCCTAGACATTAGCATGAAAGGGCTTTAAGAGATGATTTGAGAAAGAATAAATGTTGAATGAGCATGTATTATAGAGTCGTTTATGCTACATTTGCATTTTGACTCCGTTTCTGCCAGGCGGGCTGGAGAAGCAAGCTGATTTGAAAGTCAATGGCGTCTAAACACGAGATGCTACAACTCTGTTTACACTCAGCTGTTTCCTCAACATGTTAATTTATTGAAAGAGAAAATTTCATTAGGCCGGTGTGTCTTGGGGAACGAGATTAAGCAGAGTTGTGTGTCTTAACACTGAGATAGAATTCTCATCAGGACTGACCCCCATAATCAAGAGGTCGAACCCACGTCTCCTGCATTGGCAGGTGGATTCTTTACAGCTGAGCAACCAGGGAAGCTATGGTCTGGAGGCCATGGAGCAAAAGTAAGAGAAGCTCATTTTAAAGCTCAATTTCTTTCTGTTGCTGTGTTAGTCGCTCAGTCTTGTCGAACTCTTTTCGACCCCATGGACTGCAGCCTGTCAGGCTCCTTTGTCCGTAGGATTTTTCAGGCAAGAATACTGGAGTGGGTTGTGATTCCCTTCTCCATGGGATCTTTCCAACCCAGGGATTGAACCTAGGTCTCTGGCCTTGCAGGCAGATTATCATCTGAGCCACCAGGGAAGCTGATTTCTTTCTGTGCACCTATTACATTCATTAGTGGTGTCCTGTCTCCTTCGGGAAGCTGGCCAGGCCCAAGCGGCATAATGTGCAGTGGTTAGAGCCCAGAGAGTGGGTAAGCCTGCCCGGGTGTGACCAGACCCGGGCAGAGTGATGGTAATCACTGTTTCCTCATCTGGGACATGGCCACAATAGCTGTCTGCATCTCCTAGGGTTGATACGGGGGTGAAATGGCAGGTAGATGTTGTCTAGAATGCCAGGCACACCGGAAGTGCTCAGTAAACATTAGCTGCTTTTAATATTTTTGTTGATTTTTTTTTGGTCTGCAGAACTTGGTAAAAGTTCCAGAGAAACATAGTTGGTTTATGCCCACTATAAGCTTGTTCATCTCTGAAAGAAGCTCTTTCTGTGGGTTCCAACTACAGGCAAATCGGATGTAAGTGGGTTCTGGGACTGATGGGCAGCTTAGGGATTGCTTTAGGCTGTGTGTGTGTGTGTGTGTGTGTGTGTGTGCACATCCACAAGAGAGAGGGAGAGAGGTATCAGCTAAACCCACTGAAGGCTCTTGAAGCTTGGGTCTGCACCCTGGAATCTTTCCAGCTCTGGGTAAACCTCTGTCACTCCAAATTCCCTGAAAGATCTTTCCTGTCTGTCACCCCACCAGCTCCTCTTGTTCATCTTCACCAAATTTTGGCCCTTTGTGGCTCAGATGGTTAAGAATTTGCCTGCAAAGCAGGAGACCCCAGTTCGATCCCTGGGCTGGGAAGATCCTCTGGAGAAGGGCATGGCAACCCACTCTAATATTCTTGCCTAGAGAATTCCATGAACTGAGGAGCCTGATGGGCTACAGTCCATGGGATTCCAAAGAGCAGACATGACTAAGTAAATAATACTCACCTTCATGTTCAACCAAGTTTGTGGCAGTTTTTTGAGCTAGGTTTTTAAAATTAATTCATTTACTTTCAGCTGCTCTGGGTCTTTACTGCCGTGCATGGGCTTTCTCCAGTCGCGATGCTCCAGCTTCTCCTTGCAGTGGCTTCTCTCGTTGCAGAGCGTGGTTTCTAGGGGTTGCAGGCTCCAGGAGGTGTGGCACATGGTCTCAGGAGGTGTGGCACACGGGCTTAGTTGCCCTGCAGCATGTGGAATCTTCCCAGACCAGGAATCGAACCCATGTCCCCTGCAGATTCCCAGTCACTGGATCACCAGGGAAATGTGAATTTGGTTTTTAAAGCTGCCTTACCCCGTTCCAAGGCAGCCTTAGATGGGGGGGCCCAATCTGTGTCAGCTGGGAGGGGCTGCGCTGGTTGCAGCGGGGAGCCCTGTCCCCTGAGCAGGACCTCTGCCACCCTCACTCCCACCTTTCTGGAGCACAGGAGCAAGTCTCCTGCCCAAATAAGTCACCCCCTTCCTTCCACAGGTGAAGGGAGCAGAGCCTCAGAGGGGGCTTCCCCCACCCATTGTCACACAGCAAGTCAGTGCGCTAAGCTAGGCCCAGTGTCCAGGCCTACAGAGGCTGGCCCAGCACCCTGGGCAGCCTGCAGGCTTACTCTCAGCCCTGTGCCTTTTCTGCCATAGGACTGGTTCTTTCCGTTGCTAAGTTGTGACTGACTGTTTGAGACCCCCATGGACTGCAGCATGCCAGGCCTCCCCATCCTTTACTATCTTGTGGAGTTTGCCCAGGTTCATGTATCTTTCTGGAATAGATGCCAAATCTACTCCCAAGGCCACGTCTGCTTGGCCACTGCTCTTGCTGTCATCCATAATCACCTCCCTGCCTTCTCCTAGCCACCCTGGGATGAAACTCCCCTAGTTCGATCCCTGGGTCGGGAAGATTCCCTTGGAGAAGGAAATGGCAACCCAATCCAGTATCCTTGCCTGGGAAATCCTATGGAAAGAGGAGTCTGGCGGGTTAGAATCCATGCTCTTGCAATGGTCGGACTTAGAACACGCATCTCCCAAAGGATCTGATCCCAGCCACCACCCCGAGACACTGCACACCACGCAGTGTGCCTGTGAAGAGAACCATGGGTCGCGGGACAAATGTTGTTCTATGTCCTACCAAGTTTGGCAGAATCAAACCCCAGATCGCACTAATCAGCTGTGTGACTCTGAACAAGTTGTTTAACCTCTCTGAGCCTCTGTTTTCTTCTTCTTGTTAAAAGTAAAGTGAAAATTTCTCATTTTGAGTCCGACTCTTTACGACCCCATGGAGTGACTGTAGCCTGCCAGGCTCCTCTGCCCATGGGACTCTCCAGGCAAGAATTCTGGAGTGGGTAGCCATTCCCTTCTCCGGGGGATCTTCCCAATCTGGAGACTGAACCCAGCTCACTTGCACTGGAGGCAGATTCTTTACCATCTGAGCCACCATAGAAAGAGACAAGTTTCTTCCCATCTTTGGCCCTGTTTCCTCTTCTAGAAAATTGAGGTTGGAACATCTATTTCTAAATTTCCATTGAGCTCAGCAGGCCTCAGACCCCCTGGTGCCAGGAGTGGGATTTGCCCCCCTCCCTCCCTCTCACAGGGGAAAGCAGGTCCCACCGAGGCCCCCACCTCACAAGAAAGCCCCAGCGCTCCTACAGCTGATCTGCAGTCTGTGGTGAATTGTCCTTGTTCTGTAGAAAAAGAAAGAGGGGAAAACTGCCAATCGGGGGCTATCTCAAAATACAATCATGAGTTTTGGCTCAGGAGGAGAGAGAGGAAGAGAGAGAGAGAGACCGAGTGAGAGAGAGAGAAAGAGAGAGAGAGAGAGAGAGAAAGCTCACTTCAAGGCCAGTTCCCCTCCCCGGGCGGGAAACCTGTGTGTGTGAGATGAAGGAAGCAGAGCGGAGGCAAAGGCTGGCCTTCTGATGGAGCATGTGGTGCCCACTTTGAACGGTGGCCTTTGTACCTGCCTATTCAGGGCGGCCTCAGGACAATGGGGGGCAGACACGCAGGGGAGGACAATGACGAGGACATCACTGCCGCTTTGCATTCCCTTTGAAGTGGCTCTGCCCTGGCCCCCCGCTGGCTCCAAAAAGAATGCTTTTGTTGCCTGCTCCAAAGATGCTGTAAGATGCTGTGGAAAAAGTAACCGGAGGGGATCTGCTCGATTAAAAAAAAAAAATTAAAGATAAGAAACAAATCAAGCCGGCCACGTGGGGGCTGTCGGTAGCTTTGAACCCTGAGAAGAGAAGGGACATCACAATCCAACCTTTTATCTCCCTAGGGGAAGTGACTGGCTTCTGAAGGGCCCTCTCAATGGGAGCTGAGGCTCGGTGGGTGGGAGCAGGGGGCCAGGGTGGGAATTCCTAGCCTGCTGGGGTCTCCCAGGAGGGTCTGCAAAGCTGGAACTAGGACACTGAAAGCCAAAGTTTCCCTCTAGTTGCTGTTGCTTGGGCAGAAACCAAGAGTGATTGGGTTTACTGAGTTAGTGTGTACCAGGTATGGTGGGGGTGGGGGGGAGTGAAGTGAAAGTGAAAGTCACACAGTGGTGTCCGATCGCAGCTATACAGTCCATGGAATTCTTCAGGCCAGAATACTGGAGTGGGTAGCCTTTTCCTCCTCCAGGGGTCTTCCCAAGCCAGGGATCAAATCCAGGTCTTCCTCACTGCAGGCGGATTCTTTACCAACTGAGCTACCAGGGAAGCCCCCCAGGTATGGGGGGGCAGTGCTTGCTTTATTGCTTGTGTGATTACCTTAAAAGTGCTTCACTCTTAATCATGGGGTGGATGTACGCACACAAAATGGCTCTGCATTGTAGAGGTGGAGGTTAACACCAGAATGATCTAAATCAGGAATCCACGCTGTTGGGTTCAAGGCTGCAGGAAGCAGGCTGAACAAGGAGAGCACTTGGCAAGTTCCAGGGGGTGCCATTCGTATTGTGGTTTTGTGTGTTACTTCCTGGAGCTGTGCAGGGTCCAACCCTGCATTTGGACATGGTGCCCCTGACAGGAGTGGTTAAGTAATATATGAATTATCCCTACCAGGAATCTGCATCTTCAAATACTGTTATCAAAATCAATATCAAGAATGAGTTTATTAGCCCAAGGATTGCTGGGAGTAGTGTCTCCTTTTTCATAAATATTGGCGACATGAATGGAATTCAAGACTGGTGGTTGGTTGGTAAGGTTGTACAGGCCTCACTGTGGAAAATGAGATCCAAGGATCTGGGAAACCCAGCAGTCTAAGACCAGCTTCGCATCATGTCTGACTTACTGTAAATGCCCTCAACTGTTATAACTATCCCCATTCTACTGCTGAGGAAGCTGAGGCTCAGAAAGGCAAAATAACTTGCCCAAACACACACCCCTGGTAAATAGAATGCCAGATTTTGTGACACTCTTGGGTTCTTGAGCCCTGACCTACCCTGCCTTTGAGAGGGAGACTTTTTCAGTTGGGCCAGTAGCTAGGTCAGATGGTGACTTTATTTGGCCTGAAGGCCACATGTATCAAGGCCCTCTGTGCAACAGGACCTGGCACCCAGATCATGAGCCAGAAGTCCCTCGGAACTTCTGGATCTTCCCTGACATCTGGGGAACTCTTCCTGCCTGCCACCCCCAGAGGTTGCCCTCAGAGGCTTTTTCGCAGGAAGTATTCATGGGGCAGGACCAAAGAAGGTCTTGTGTTGGTGGGCAACCCTCTGGATCCCTTCTGAGCACCGTGTCCCAGTTCGGCATGCCATCAAGAGCCAGAGCCCCTGGGGCTCTCCTTTGGAGGACTCCTAGCAGGTTGTCCACACTGCGGAGTCTAAGTGCCTGGGAATTAACACGCTCTACCAGTACAGGTATATGAAAGCTCCTGGGCCCCAGTTGGGAAAATTCCCAGGTGGAAGTCACCCTGCAGAGTCCCCTGTGGGATCAGTTTGAAGCTGCCCTCTTGGCAGGGGGTGAGGGGGTTGCCTGAGATCATAGTATTCTTGGTCCTGCTCTTCCCCACCCTGTTCCTCTCCGATCCCCTCGCCAGTCTCCTCGGGAGCACTTCCCAAACACATCATGTGTGCCCGAATCCTCACTTCGGGGTTGGTCTTTGGGCTACAGACCCAAGACGGCTGCACCTACAGAAAGCCCATGAGGCAGGAGAAGGCCCTGGATGGGCACCAGGTCACCAAAGCGAGGCTTCCCCCTGGGCAGTGAGAATGCAGCAGGCGCTTGGAGAGAGTTGGAAGCCATGTGCCCTGCTCTGAGGGGCCCCTGCGTGAACTGGCTGCCTCGAATGCCTTCCCCGATCCCCCTACTGATGCTCTCAGGGGACCCCTCCATCGCCCCCAGTGAGTGAGTGGCTGAGTCAGGACTTGAACTCAGGTCTTTTGTCACAAGCCTATTGCTTAGAAACAAAAGTCACTGCCCCTCCCCCACAAACAGCCACACGAGCTAACTGTCTGCAGGCTTGGAACTTATCCAAGTACCTCATCTTCCAGGTTCCAACTCACTGCCCCACAGTGACCAACGGACTGAGAGAAACCCAGAGGCCACATCAGGGACAGAGACCATGAGCTCTGCAGGAAGCAGAGGGTGGAGAGGAAGGCAGAGGGGACCTGAGAGCCTGGGAAGGCTACAACCCCAGGAGTCTAGCTTTTCCTGTCTGTCTGTCTATCTGCCAGCTGGTGTCTCTGGGTAACCAGCCCCTTTCCGATTCCCTGGCAACCCTGGCCGCTCTGGCCTGCTGGCCTCCTGGACAGGCATCTCTGTCTCAGTCCCTGGTCTGTCTCTTTATGGCTCCCCAGGGTTACAAGGAGCCTTCAGTGGTTCTCAAAGCCAGAGACCTGTTTATCCTCAGCTCCTGGGCTCCCAGCAGCCCACAGGTTGACATGGAAAGGCAGCCTGTGTTTCCCCACCCCTCCTGTGGGTGAAGCTCCTGCTCTCAGGCACTTCCTTGCACCCCTGGGGACTATAGCCCAGAACCTGAGCAGCCTACTCAGCCCAAGCTCCCCGCCACCTTGAGAGAGAGAGAGCCTGAGAAGGACCCTTGTCTGCTGGATCCAGGGTGTGCTAAGTAACTTGCCAGGCACTGTAGGGGGGCAGGAAGGGAGACATAGGGCTAGCTCTCTGCACTCTGGAGCACGGGACCCAGGATACAAGCCTGGCAGACATCAAGCCGCCAGGAGTAACTAGATGACAGTGGTCAGTAGGTTGTGTTAGACTGGCAGGAACTCAACAGAGGGAGAGGAAGCCTGTTCTCAGGTCAGGAGGGCTTCCTGGAGGAGGTGTATGAACCAAGTTTTGATTCCTGGAGCCAGAGGGCTGTAGAGAGGATTAGGAAACCATTGCTGCCTTTTGCCATGCTTCTGCCTCACACAGCCTACCTTGTGTTTAACCCACTTGCCTCCCAACAACCCTGCAAGGTTTGTCCTTTCTTGATTCTAGATGGGAAAACTGAGGCATGGAGCAGTTATAGAGCTACATGCCAGTGACTGGTAGGGTCCTGGTGGGAGCTATCAGTCTGTGGTGGGGCACACAGACCCTGCAAAGAAATGAATCACTGTCATTCAAGGCCATATAGCAGGTGAGCAGCATTGTGTGGGCTTGGGGACTTCCAGAGGGCTGAAGTCTTCATGGAGGAGGAAACCTTCAAACTGGGCTCTAGCAGCATGAGTAGGAGTTTGTTTAGGGCAGAGGAGGGCACTCCAGGCAAAGAGAACAAATGATAAAGCGTGGAGGTCACAGAGCAAGGAGGAGCTGTGAGTGGTTTGGGGTGGCTGGGCAGTGAGCTGGAGGGAGATGAAGTTGGGGACAGCATGTAGCACATACTGGACACTCAAAACATTTATTGAATGAATGAATAAATGAATTGTATCCTCAGGATCTGTTAGTATATAGGAGTTCAACAAATATTGGTTAAATGAATGAACCAACTGTATTTCCCTTGCCTAGCACTGATGCCTGGCACCCAGGCATTCAGTACATATTTGCTGAAATTAACAAATGAACTAATGAAGCGGTGAGGTAATGGAATCAGCCGAGAGGGAGATGACTGGCCTGGCCTCGCGATTCGGACGGTCAGCCTGCGACTGTGCCATTCAATCCCGGCCGCCCCTGCCCCCATCGGTGAGCGCTCTAACGCGGAGCAGATGGCGGGGGCGGCGCGGGCAGGCCGGGCAGGGCTCTGAGCCCAGGCGGCGGCAGCCGGGCCTGATTAGGGCCCCCTCCCGCTGGCGGCCGCTGGCGCTTTGAAGTGAGCCGCTGCCGGGCCGCTCCGGCCGCCTGGCCGTCCCTGCCGCCAGGCCGTCGGTCCGCGGCTGGCGGCGGGGCTGGCGGCGCGTGTTTATCCAGGTGCGGGCTGGGGGCTGGGCGCGGGGATCTTCTTTCCTCCAGGCCCATCTGGGACT
>SJYC01008860.1:0-124031 GCA_006408675.1 Madoqua kirkii
GGCTGGGGCGGGGGCGCTGGCTTCCTGCGCTCCGCTGGGCCCCCAGACCCGCGGGGGTCCTGGCACCGCTGTCCCCCACTCCCATCCCGGAGAACGCTTTACTGAGCGCCTACTGTGTGCCAGTCCCTGTGCTCAAGTGCTGCTGCGCAAGTAGGATGTCCCGATTTTTAACTTCATCTGCAGAGACAGGCCAGGCTATGATCCCCATTTTACAGGTGAGAAAACTGATGCTCAGGGAAGTCAAGGGCTTCCCTGACACCTCTGCGGCAGCTTGTTATCCACCAGGGCCTCTCTGCAGCCCTCTTCCCGTTCTGTCTGAGGCTTGGCGTGTAGACACGTGGTTAGAGGTGATTATAAAAGCAGCGGGCTGGTGTGTCTTGAGCTCTACCTGTGCCAGGTGTGTGCCAAGCCTGTGCTAGTGCTCATCTGCTCACACCACCCTGTGAGGTGTGCACGGCCACCGTTGTCCTAGTTTCAGAGAGGTCAAGAAACTTGCTTAGAGTCACACAACTGATAAACGCCAGAGCCCAGATTTGGACTTAAGGCCAGTTCTCCAGAGTTCTCCCTCTGCCCATCAGATTCCACCCCACTTGCTCCTCCGAGCCCTCCCAGGTAGCCCCAGCTCAGAGCTCTATCAGTCAGAAGAGCAGCCGGTAGGATTTAGGATTTAGTTATCCACACCCTCCATGCCTCTCATCTCACTCTCAGGCAGCTGCAGCGCTGGCATCATCGGGCGTCTTGTTAGAAATGCAGAGCCTCAGGCCCACCCTAGAATATGCAGAAGGAAGTCTGTATTTGAAAAGATTCCCAGTGCATTAAAGTTGAGGGGCACTGGACCATAGGCCATTTTGGCTAAACGTCTGTTATCGTCCCTGTGTGGGAACCTGTCTTTAGGAAGTTGTTCCTCCCTCATCAGACGAGGAGTTCCCCAAGGCAAGAGCCGAGCCTCCACCGCGTCAGACCAGAAGTGACTGGCAGCGGTGCTGCGTCCCTGGACAGGCTGGGATCCCTGCCATGACAGTGCTGGGCCTCCCCCACTGAACTGGGATCTTAAGCGGAAGCCGAGATGGGTTTGGTTCCAAACCAGGAGCCTGCCTGAAACTGGAATCTCTGGGACTCCCCGCCCCTGTGAAACCTGGCTCTTTTGGGGGTTGGGAGCCACCTGCGAGGAGAGGTGTCTGATATTTATGCCTTTCCAGAGGATGGAGAAGCCTGGTGTGGAAGTATGCCTTGACCCCGGGACCCTCATGACCTGCCTCCTGGCCCTGGGTACGCCTGTCTGAGGGTCCTGGGGGGCCATGGTAGGGGAGAAAGACAGATTCCAGCCACAGAGGGATCGTGTGTGTTGCCTGACGCCAGGCCTCTCTGGGTAGACATTTGTCCTTGTGTGTCACCAGGGACCATTCAGGCGGCAGGAAGCCTGGGCGGGCGCAGGAGTGAGCCTGCTGGCAGCGGGAGGGTATTTTTAGAGCTTTGACTGACAGCTCTTTATTAAGCTGTCGCTGCCTCTATCCTGCCTGCACCCCCACCCCCTCTGGCCCGGATAAAAGAGAAAGCACATTGTCATTTTGTTAAGAAGAGGGTCCTGGCAGCCCTTCCCTGGTCCCTCGCCCACGGACAGGTTATTTCTCGCTGTTTCTGGGGGTCCAGGCACCCCTGCTGGCACTTCCAGCCTGCCCTGCAGCCTGACCCTTCACACACCTGGCAGTGATAAATGGCTTCAGCGTCGCTGCCATCACCTTGCACCCTCTGATCCCGCTCACTTTGTTCTCTTTTTAAAGCCAGTGGGCGGGTGGCAGGGGGGCTCTCTCTCTTCTTCCTCTTCTCCATCAGCCGTCTCCTGGATACTTGCAGGCCTGTGCTCTGATACCACTTGAAAGGGACTGCGACACTCAGTTATCTGGTCTGGGAAGTCCGGCCATGAGTTGTCTGTGCTGACTGGTGGAGTATGTCGGGTGGGAGAGCATGGTTATGTGTGGATATGGATGTGGGGATGATGTGGGGATGAAGGAGTATATGCTCCTTCAAGTTAATTTTGCTGTAGGGTAGGAAAGCTGTTGGATTCTTAAAAGTTAATCTTGCAGTGTGTGTACAAGCCTGAGTATGTATATGCATAGGGTGTGTGTATGTGTGTGTGTGTGTGTGTGTATAGAGCTGGAGATATGTTGCTATGTGTGCCTTTTAATTACTGCAGCTTTGTAATTTATTGTGATGTCCAGTAGGGTAAGAATGTCTCTTTCCCACTACACCCAAAAACATCTTCTGTTCTTTAAAAACTCTTTCTTGATGACTCAGTGGTTCCACTTTTAGGATTATGCCCCGCAGGTTTGTGCATAAATGTGGATCAAAAGACAAGTACCAGAATGCTATTTACAGCCTCTGCAAGCTGGAAACTATCCAAACGCCTGTGAACAGTAGAACAGATAAATAGTGAGATAGTTGTACATTGGGGTATTACACAGAAATGAAGATAAATGATTGACAACTGAAGCAATAACATGGGTGAATGGCACAGTCATGTTGAGTGAAAGACACCAGATACAAGAAGCACACGTGGTATGATTCTAAGTGTAGGGAGCTCACAACCAGGCAAAGCTCATTAAGACAGAGACCTTAAAGCTGGTAACGACTGCAGGAAGGGTACAAAGAGGTCTTCTGGGACATTAGTCTGTTGATCCAAGTGTTGGTGAAATGGTGATTCACTTTGTAAAACTTCATTGAGCTATCCATTTCTAATTTGTGACTTTTCCAAATGTATGCTATTCTTATAGTAATTCTTCCATAGGATGTTTAGAATCAGCTGATCAAGTTCAATGAAAAGTGCTGTTGGGTTCTTATTTGGAATTGCATTATGTTATGGATTAATTTGGGAAGATGTGTCCTCTTTACAATATTGATTCTTTTCCTCCATGAACATGGTATATCTCTCCACTTCAACCTCTTCATTTCCTGAGTGAAGTCTTATGGTTTTCTCTAGAGTCCTATGAAGTTCTGACTGGGTTTGTTCCGAGGTACCTCGTGTACTGTTGTTATATGAAGGGGATTTTTTTCTTTTATGTTTTAAAACCTTTTTTAAAAAATTGTGATGAAATATACATAAAATAAAAATTTCATCTAAGCCTTTTTAAAGTATAATGGTTTAGTGGTATAAAGTATATTCACATTGCTGTGTAACCATCACCATCATCCATCTCCGGAATGTTTTCATCTTCCCAAACTGAAACTCCGTTCCCATTAAACACTATCCCCTCTCCTCTTCCACCTCCCGCCCCTGGAAACTACCATTCTACTTACTGTCTCTATGAATGGACCTATTGTATGTACCTCACAAAAGTGGAATCAGACAATATTTGTTTTAAAACTGGCTAATTTCACTTAGCATATTGGTTTAAGTCTGTTTACCCAGGATATAGCATGTGTCAAAATCTCATTCCTTTCTAAGGCTAATTCTGTTGGCTGTACATACCTCGTTTTGTTTAGCCATTCATCCATCTGTGGATACTTGGGTTGTTTGTACCTTTTGGCTATTGTGAATTATGCTGCTATAAACACTGGTGTTTGGGTCCCTGCTTTCGATTCTTTTGAGTATATGCCCAGATGTGGAATTGCGGGATTATATGGTAATTCTGTGTCTAATTTTTTGAAAAACTGTCCCATTGTTTTTCACAGTGGCTGCACCATTTTCCTTCAAATTTATTTTGCTGGGGGTAGGGAAGCTGTTGGGTTTTAAAAAATTGATCTTGCAGTTGTGTGCATATCCCTGATGTGCACATTGCACAGGATGTGTGAATGTGTATATATGGTGGTCACACTAACAAGAACATCACCTTTAGATAACTTAGAATGCTTCTGACTGCACAGCACAGAAACCCCACATCCAAGTGGCCTAAAGAGCCAAAAGCTTTATTATTTCACCCATCTGAGAACCTAGAGATAAGGTGGGTTTTGGCCATGGTGATCAGCACCCAGTGATATCATTCTGTCTTCCTGCCCCACCACTCTCAAAGCCGGATAGTTGACACTCTCTCCAGTGACAAGAGTGGCCACCAGCTTCTTTGGCCATGTCCAGGTGGCTCAAATGTAAAGAATCTTTCTGCCAATGCACAAGACATAGGTTTGATCCTCGGGTTGGGAAGATCCCCTGGAGGAGGAAATGGCAACCTACTCCAGTATTCTTACTGGGACAATCCCCATAGACAGAGGAGCCTGGCAGGCTGCAGTCCACCAGGTCACAAAGAGTCTGACACGACAGAGCAACTGAACAACAACAACAGATTAAAAAAAACCCAGGGTGGTGTGGTGGACACTGTGGTGTGCAATCCAGGTGGCCCTGTAGGATGGCAGCTCATTGCCTTAGCTGCGGAGTGCTGGTGGCTAATCCCTCCCCCGGCAGCAGGGAGCACCCCTGCCCACGTTTATGCCGCCACTCCAAATGAATGTGGACTTTGTTCAATGAGTGGTTTGAGTGCCGTACAAAGGCTAGACTCTGCCTCACTTTGGGGCAACTCTGTAGGGCCTTCGGGAAGCCTTCTGTGGGGTTTCCAGAGGCCTCTACTCTAGCTAGAAGGCAGCCCACTCCTCACTCTGCCCAACCCAGGTGCCCTTACCCTCAGGGTGGGGCCCCGGGAGAGGACTCCCAGCAACCTGCCACACATGACTCTTCATCTCATCACCTGGTTCCTAGGATGCAATCTAACAGGGGTCGTCTGTACTAAATTTAAATCAAAGAACTATTTTAGAATGTTCAAATTTCCCATTTTACAGGCAGACACACATACATATGGGGGAGTTTAAAATATTGCAGGGTTTGGAAGAAGAACTATTAATTTAGATGATGACAGATCAAACTAGGTATCTTCAGTTAGTTTCTTTCTTTCCTGATGTTATATAGAAAAAGGCACAGCTCCCATTTAAAAACACTGCAGATTTATGCTACATGACACTTAGGGAGTATTTGCCAAACACTTACATATAATTCCCATCTTGTCCTTCACCATAATCGTGTGGGATTGTAGTGTTATCATTGGTGTTCATCATATTGTTATCACTGCATTTTAAGGCAACAGAAGTGAGACTCAGAGAGGTTAAGTAACTTGTTTAAGATCACACAGGTATGTCAGGGTTTGATTAGGAAAGTAGAACCTCTGCAGGTAATACAAAAATGGATTTACTATAGGCGCTCGACATTATGGGATTGTTCAGGCTGTTGCCTCTGTGTCTGGGGTTGAGCCTACAGTCAGTCTGAATGATGCCTGGAAAGGAAAGCTGGATGTGGGCGAGAGCAAGGACAAATTAGAAGCGTGTCTGTCTCTCACCTTCTCCAACCTGGGTGCTGTGGGTGACTTGTGGGAGAAGCTGCAGTGCTTCACCACAGAGCTGCACGCCTGGCCCTGGATCAAAAGACGCAGAGGGAGATCTGAGAGGATCTGGAGAAGCCAGGGGCCGCCCTGGCAAATACAGAAGACCAACAGATCGCTGGCAGCCTGAGCAAGCTGCCCTGGGGCCCGGGGCCCTGTGTGGCCTTCGGAGCCTAAGAACCTGGCTGCTCCTCTCCACCTCCCAGACCTCACTCGTGAGGTCTCTTTTGGCCAGCACTACCTCAGACCCATAAGGAAGTTCAGGGACAACATGGCTCTAGTTTAGCCAAGCTGATGCAGTGTGAAAGGATGGCAGTACTAAGGGGTAAAGCCCACAGGGTGTGATTTTCACTTTGTCAGAGTGTGTGGGTAAGGGGCCGATGGAGAGGTGGGGTCAAACCCACAACTTTGGGGCCAGTCATTGGGAGAACTGACCTGGTGCAGCAGTAAGAGCCGTGGTTGTTACTCAGTTGTCAAGTCAAGCCTGACTCTTGGCAACCACATGGACTGCAGCATGCCAGGCCTGGAGACTGTAACAAACTTGAGGAGTGTATGCCCTCTCTAAAGCAGGGTGACCATTCCTCAGCTCCACCCAGCTGCAGCTCTTCAGAAATGTGGGAGTGGTATGGCCAGATAATCTGATTTTTGTTGTTTTCACTATAAACTGTAGATAGTAAGTTTGGAATGTGTGTGTTCGTATGAACTCTGCCAGTTTGAATATGTTGGCAACCAATTTGGCTGTTTTAATTTGTTTTATTGTGTTACTTCTTATTTTGATATAATTTCAAACTTAGAGGAAAAAGTTGCAAGCATATTACAGGGACCTCCCCATATAACTTTTATCTAGCTTTGTCATTCCCTTCTCCCTCTCTGTCTCTCTCTCACTCTCTCTCTCACACACATGTATTCAAATATGTGTACATTTTTTCTGAACTGTTTGAGAATAAACTCTCCCTTTATTCCAAATGCTTCAGTGTGTATTTCCTAAAAACGAGAATTTTCTCCTACATAACCACAGAATAATTTTTAAAATTTGAAATGTTAATGTTGATATCATACTATGATCTAATCCACAGTCCGATTTCAAGTTCTATTTTTTTTTCAGTCAAGTATCTAATCCAGCATAGTGCAGAACATTTTTGTATATGACACTGTATTTACCAATTTTAATTTTTTCAGACATCACTGTGTAAGCCAAATAAACTGACAAGGATTGGATTAGACTTTTGGGCACCCAGTGCGTGACTTTTGACCCTGGTGACTTCTAAAAGTCCTTCCTGTCCTGGCAGATTCTCCCCAATATGCTGGCTTAGTTGTTGGGCTGCTGACTGAAGACTTCCCCATTTTCTCATAAGCTTGGGAGGCAGCCCCCTCCTCTCTGGCTGCAGCTCCCAGGCCAGGATGGTTCCTAGACCCTGTTTACCTTTCTTTCCCCTTGTTTTTAGCCACATCGCAATCAGGGAGATGCCCTGATAGATTCAGCCAGACAGAAAAGTGTGGTCAGATTTAAGGCAAGGACTGGACTTTCTGCATCCCTTCCTGGTGCATCCAATATCCCCTCTTTCCTGCATCTGCTAGCTACGTGAGTGCATTTTTTCCTTGCGTTATAGAAAGTAAGTTTTATTCTCTCATATGAAAACATTCTTATATTTACTTCTGCACATTCATAAATGCAAAGTACTCTTGGGAACTGTGTTTTTCTTGCCCCTATTTGGCTGTACCTGGTCTTAGCTGGTGCATGCAAGATCTTTGTTGCTGTGTGTGTCTTTTGTTGCAGCATGTGGGATCTAGTTCCCTGACCAGGGATTGAACCTTGGGGCCCTTGCATTGGGAGTGCAGAGTCTTAACCACTGGACCACCTGGGAAGTCTTGAAAACTATGGTGATGCATTTTTCCATCAGTTGGCCGTCCTCACTTTTCTTTTTTCCTCCTCCCTTCCAACTTGTGCTTGCAAGCTAGAAGTATCCTCCCAGGTCTCTGTCCATTCTCATATAACCACATATACTCACATCATACACATGCATGGACATGTACATATGTACCATTAGAGGGTCTTCTCCATCATTGTTTATATGACCAAAACAAGGTATTACAGGGGCTCCTCTGTATTTTGCTCTTCTCCTTTGGTGATATGGGAGTCCCTTGGTCTAGCCCAAATTCATTCCTTATGCAGGCTGAGTAGCAGCCCAGGCGGTGCTGTGCCATTATGCAGTCAGTCGTTTTCCTCTGATGGACACTGAGGCTGCGTATTCGTGAAAGCGAGCTCTGCTGTGGCCACAAGGAAGCTGTGACATTGCAGTGGCTTGTGTACGTCTTGTTCCTGTCCCAGTGTAGTGTGGTTGTACAGCCCTGGGATGGTGTTCCCTGAACAAGGACCCAGTGGTCACTGTAGAGGGGAAGAGAGTGAAGGGGGATTGTGCAGGGGGCTTTACAGCCACACATCCCTTCTTCCCTCCAGTCTACTAGCTAGAACCCAGTCATGTGGTCCCAACCAACTGCAAGGGAGGCTGGGAAACCAGGACTTCCTGTGTGTCAGTCTGCCATGCTTTAAAAATTTTTATTCATTTATTTATCTTTATTTCTGGATGTGTAGGGTCTTCGTTGCTGTGCAGGCTTTGCTCTAGTTGCAGTGACGGGGGGCCGCTATCTAGTCGTGATACACAAGCTTCTCAGTGCAGCGGCTCCTCTTATGGTGGAACATGGGCTCCAGGGTGTGCAGACGTCCGCAGCTGTGGCTCCCGGACTCTAGGGCACAGGCCCAATAATTGTGGTGCAATGGCCTTAGTGGCTCTGAGACATGCTGGCTCTTCCTGGATCAGGGACGGAACCCGTCTCCTGCACTGGCAGGCGGATTCTTTACTGCTGAGACGCCAGGGAAACCCTGCCATGCCTTCTGAGAGTTTAGAAAGCATGCGTGTTTATCCTTGGCTGTGGCAGGTGTGTGTTGTAGCGTGTGGGATCTTTCGTGGCAGGGCTCTGGCTTTTCTCTAGTGGTGGTATGTGGGCTCCAGAGTGTGTGGGCTTGGTAGTTTGTGGCATGTGGGCTTAGTTGCTTCATGGAATGTGGGATCTAGTTCCCTGACCAGGGACTGAACCCATGTCCTCTGCATTTAGAAGGCGAATTCTTAACCACTGGACCACCAGGGAAGACCTTTGAGAGTTTTTTTTTCCATTATGAATAATAACTCAATAAACTTCTTTCGTCCTTTGTCCTTAGGATATGATAGCTTAATTTCTATCGAGTAGCTTTCCAGGGTTAGGATTGCTGGGTTAAAGGAAATCAATATATATATATTTAAATGCAAAGTTTTCATGTTACTCCTGAAGTTTTTATTGGTATTGCCAGAATTCTCCCAAAAAAGACAGTAAAAACTTAAATCTTCAGCAACATATGAATGTAGCTTTTCCCTAAATCCCTGCCAGCAATTGCATTCTTGTTCTTTTAAATTTTTCTCTGTGATATCTTATTGTCAGTTTAATTTGCATGTCCCTGACCACTAATGAGTGTGAGCATCTTTCATTTGTTTGGGGCCATTTGGCTTCATTCTTTTGTGAATTGCCTATTCATGTCCTTTGCCATAATTTCTTTTGCGTTGTTTGCCCTTTTCTCTTCACTTTGTAAGAGCCCTTTGTATATTATAGATAATAACCCTTGTCCTCTGCATCACAAATATTTTTTTCCTAATTTATTGTTTGTCTATTAACTTTGCTTATGGCATCTTTTGCCTTACAACAGATGAACATTGTTATGTAGTCAAAGGCATCTGTTTTTAAATTTCTATATTCTGGTTTTGCATTCTTAGAAGGCCTTTCCTGACTTGAGTCCTTTAAGAAGTTGCTTTTCCTTCGTGGACTGTGAACTGGAAGAGTCCCTCCTCCCCTCTTGGGTATTTGCAGCCCTCCTTGCTTCTCCTGGCCATGTGAAGACCAAAGGCCCAGACTTAATTCCTACAAAACTTTCTAGGTTTTTGGTAGCTGAGCAATCTGGGTCATACAGATGGAAGTCAAGGAGGCAGTCTGAAGTTAGAGGGACCTTGGGCTTGGAATCTGAGAGCCTGGCTAACAGAACTGGTTTTGAGTTGCCTGTGTGATCTTGGCTGGATCACTTGGCCCCTTTGGCCCTCAGTGACCTCACAGGGAACATGGTAACCCTTTCCTGCTGTGAATCTCAGATGATAAAATGGAAGTTCAGGTACTCTGCAGGTTTTGAAATGCCGTTCAGAGGTTGAGATGCAAATATAAAGTGACACCTGACAATTTCTGAGTTTCAACAAGAAGTGACTTTACACTCCTCATCTCATTTAATCCTCAGTAATTCCAGATCATAGGTCTCATTACTCTCTTCTTAGAAGTAAAGAAACATAGGCCCAGAGTGGGTAAGTTACATGTCCAAAGTTGCACCACAGAGGATTGCAAAACAAAAGATTCCAGAATTTGGAATTGCTAACCCGTGTGTATATGTGACACAAGTTTCAGTTCAGGAATGTGAAGTCAAGTGGGCCTTAGGAAGCATCACTATGAACAAATCTAGTGGAGGTGATAGAATTCTAGTTGAACCATTTCAAATCCTAAAAGATGATGCTGTGAAAGGGCTGCACTCAATATGCCAGCAAATTTGGAGAACTCAGCAATGGCCACAGGACTGGAAAAGGTCAGTTTTCATTCCAATTCCAAAGAAAGGCAATGCCAAAGAATGCTCCAACTACCGCACAATTGCACTCATCTCACATGCTCAAAATTCTCCAAGCCAGGCTTCAACAGTATGTGAACTGTGAACTTTCAGATGTTCAAGCTGGTTTTAGAAAAGGCAGAGGAACCAGAGATCAAATTGCCAACATCTGCTGGATCATCAGAAAAGCAAGAAAGTTCCAGAAAAACATCTACTTCTGCTTTATTGACTACGCCAAAGCCTTTGACTTTGTGGATCACCACAAACTGAAAAATTCTTTAATAGATGGGAATACCAGACCACCTGACCTGCCTCTCGAGAAATCTGTATGCAGATCAGGAAGCAACAGTTAGAACTGGACATGGAACAACAGACTGGTTCCAAATAGGAAAAGGAGTACATCAAGCCTATATATTAACTTATATGCAAGGTATTTCATGAAAAACACTGGGCTGGATGAATCACAAGCTGGAATCAAGATTGCCAGGAGAAATATCAATAACTTCAGATATGCAGATGAAACCACCCTTATGACAGAAAGTGAAGAGGAACTAAAAAGCCTCTTGATGAAAGTGAAAGAGGAGAGTGAAAAAGTTGACTTAAAGCTCAACATTCACAAAACTAAGATCATGACATCTGGTCCTATCACTTCATGGCAAATAGATGGGGAAACAATGGAAACAGAAGCAGATTTTATTTTGGGGGGGCTCCAAAATCACTGCAGATGGTGACTGCAGCCATGAAATTAAAAGACGCTGTTCCTTGGAAGAAAAGTTATGACCAACCTAGACAGCATGTTGAAAAGCAGAGACGTTACTTTGCCAACAAAGGTCCATCTAGTCAAAGCTATGGATTTCCAGTAGTCATGTATGGATGTGAGAGTTGGACTATAAAGAAAACTGAAGAATTGATGCTTCTGAGCTGTGGTGTTGGAGAAGACTCTTGAGAGTCCTCTGGACTGCAAGGAGATCCAACCAGTCCATCCTAAAGGAAATCAGTTCTGAATATTCATTGAGAGGGCTGATGCTGAAGTTAAAGTTCTAATACTTTGGCCACCTGATGTGAAGAACTGACTCATTTGAAAAGACCTTGATGCTGGGAAAGATTGAAGGTGGAAGGAGAAGGGGACGACAGAGGATGAGATGCTTGGATGGTACCACCAACTCAACCGACATGAGTTTGAGTAAACTCCGAGGGTCAGTGATGGGCAGGGAGGCCTGGCGTGCTGGCGTGCTGCAGTCCATGGGGTTGCAAAGAGTCGGATATGACCAAGTGACTGAACTGAATGGAACCTCTGTGTGTGTGTGTGTGAGAGAGAGACAGGTTGGCAGGGAGAACTTTACAGTAGTTTAGAGAGACTATGTAGAACTTGAAGGTTAACATGAAAAACACGGGAAATGCTATTAAACACTCTGAGTGTTTACTGGTGATCTCAGATGGCCTTGGCCTACAACAGCTGGGAGCAGGTCTTGGGTTTCACAGATTGGGCTGGGTCATGGCCGTGAAAGCACCAGATCCTAGCCACTAGACCAGCAGTAAATGCCAAGGGCCCTGGCCTTCAGCTTTGCAGATAAAAATTCCTACAAAGACAGAAAACAGGGAAGCAAGTGAAGTATTTATTAGGAAGAAAAGAGTACAATATGTGTGGATAGACATGGGTGGACTCAGAGGGAGCATCCTTGTTTTGGGCCCTTGTGGCAGTTCGAATTATTTTTATGGGGTATTTCTTCTGGGTTTCCCATGGCCAATCATTTTGATTTGCCTGGTTCACAGTCCATATTTGGTCTACCTCAGGACCCTCCTGTGTATGCGCATGCATCTCTTAACCAAGATGGATCTTACTGAAAAGGTGTCTGGGTAGAATGTTCCTTGGCATGGCTCCCCTTTGGTCTCCAAGGAGTCTTTTCTGTGCCTGTGTGGTCAGGAAGGTCTCCTGACTTTGAGAACAAGAAATATGTGATCTTGACAAGGCCCAGACTCCTCCTTTAATTGCCTGTTATTCTCGTCTTGGAGTTTTGGTCAATAGGGAATGAATTTCCAATTGGTTTACTCTGGGGGAGCCCATCTGCCTCCTGTCTCACTGGGAGGAACATCTTCCTGACATTCAAAGTTATTAAAATCTATCAAAATGAACAAGGGTGGTGTCCAACTAAGACTGGGGCCAGGAAGGGTGCAGGAGAACTCTGATATATATAAGCAGCTGACCTCTGGGCTGGGGAGCCGGGCAGTGGCTGTGCACTAAGGCACTACAGGTCTGGGGCTCATGGGGCTGAAGTGGAGGCGGGGGCACGGCTGTGGCCTAAATATCTGCGGAGTGGAGATTCATGTTGATTTGAGGTGTACACTTCCACAGACCCTAAGTCCCTTCACTGGAACGGCAGGTACTGTCCCATAGGCTGACTCCCCTTTCTTGTTAATAAAACCCTAATTAGGTGGTCGTGTCTTCAGGGGAGACTGTCCATTCTCCCAGTCAAGGAGGTTGATCTTGACCAGTCTGGGCCAATCACAGTAATGCCATTCTCCTGGGCAGAGCCAAACTTGTGATGCAATTGTGGCCAGTGAGGCATGAGGAAAAGCCGAGGGAGGGGCCCTGTTTAGCTTGAAAGTGAGGCTCAAGGTAAAGATGTTTCTTTTTTCTACCTTTGGACATTACTGTGTAAGGATGTGATGCATGGTACAGTTGCAGCCATCCTGTAACCATGAGAAGAAGGACCAGCTCTCTAAAGGTGCAGAGCAGAATAAACAGAAACATGATGGCAAGGAGTGATGATGCAAGGAATTGACCACATCTTTTGTGAGATGATACATTTCTCTTGTTTAAGTGACTTTCGGTTGAGTGTTCTATTAACTGCAGATAAATGTAGCCTATCTTGGGCTTTCCTAGTAGCTCAGATGGTAAAGAATCTGCCTGCAATGCAGGAGTCCTGGGTTTGATTCCTAGGTTGGGAAGATCCTCTGGAGAAGGGCATAGCAACCCACTCCAGTATTCTTGCCTGGAGAATCCCATGGACAGAGAAGCCTGGAGGGCTGCAGCCCATGGGGTTGCAAACAGTCGGACACGACTGAGCGACTAAGCACCGCACCGCACCGCACCGCACGGCACCGCAGCCTCTTTTTGTACATTTTGCTGAAGTAGGAACAGACTCAGAGTGGGAAGGTGCAGGAGACATTATCTAGTTAAGATAATTAGCAAGTGCTTTAATCTCAGGACTGCTTTTTTTTTTTTTTTTTTGGCTACATCACGTGGCATGTGAGATTTTAGATTCCCAACCAGGGGATGACGCCCTGTGCACTGGAAGCAGGCAGTCTTAACCACTGGACTCCCAGGGAAATACTCAGAAATACTCCTCTCAGAAATACTTTACATTCTTCAATGTATTGAAGACTCCAAAGAACTTTTGTTTATGTGGATTACAGCTATCAATATTCACTGTATTAGCAATTAAAACTGAAAATATTTAAAAATATTTATTTGCTAATTTTTAAGAAGTCCTCTCTTACGTAAACATAACTGTTGAGTGAAAAAGAACTAGATTTCCCCAAGCAAAAATGATTTGGTAAGAAGAACGGCATGATTTATTTTCACTTTTGTAACCCTCCAAATGTCTGGCTTAATGGGAGACAGCTGGATTCTCCTGTTGGTTTCTGCATCCAATTTGTTCCAACATCACATGTCCCGTAGCCTCTGGAAAATGCCACGGTACGCTCATGAAGGAATGAGAGGGAAAAAGGCAAATAACGTCTCAAGGTTTGTATTCGTTGTCTGTGGCTGCTGTAACAAATGACCTCAAACTTGATTACTTACAGCAATAGAAGTTTGTTCTCTCACAAGTTTGGATGCCAGAAGTCTGAAATCCAAGTGTCAGTGAGGCCACGCTTCCTGCACGGACTCTGGTGGGTGGGGGGAAACCCTTCGTTCTCTCTCCCGGTCTCTGGTGGCCGCGGGCACTCCCAGGCTCACAGCTGTGTCACCTCGGTATCAGCCTCCAACTTCACACCAGCTTCTCCTCTGTGTGTCTGTCTTTAAAAGAAATTTTTACTTATTTACTTATTTCTGTGTCTATCACCGGCTCAGTGGTACAGAATCTGCCTGCCAAGCAGGAGACATGTGTTCGGTCCCTGGGTCAGAGACCATCCCCTGGAAGAGGAAATAGCAACCCATTCCAGTGTTTCTTGCCTGGAAAATTTCATGGGCAGAGGAGCCTGGCAGGCTACAGTCTCAGTTCAGTTCAGTTCAGTTCAGTCGCTCAGTCGTGTCTGATTGTTTGCGACCCCATGAATTGCAGCATGCCAGGCCTCCCTGTCTATCACCAACTCCCGGAGTTCAAACTCACGTCCATCGAGTTGGTGATGCCATCCAGCCATCTCATCCTCTGTCATCCCCTTCTTCTCCTGCCCCCAACCCCTCCCAGCATCAGAGTCTTTTCCAATGAGTCAACTCTTCACATGAGGTGGCCAAAGTACTGGAGTTTCAGCTTTAGCATCATTCCTTCCAAAGAACACCCAGGACTGATCTCCTTTAGGATGGACTGGTTGGATCTCCTTGCAGTCCAAGGGACTCTCAGGAGTCTTCTCCAACACCACAGTTCAAAAGCATCCATTCTTCAGCGCTCAGCTTTCTTCACAGTCCAACTCTTACATCCATACATGACCACTGGAAAAACCATAGCCTTGACTAGATGAACCTTTGTTGGCAAAGTAATGTCTCTGCTTTTCAATGCAAGAAATGTTAGCTACGACTAGTTGGTCATAACTTTCCTTCCAAGGAGTAAGTGTCTTTTAATTTCATGGCTGCAGTCACCATCTGCAGTGATTTTGGAGCCCCCCAAAATAAAGTCTGACACTGTTTCTACTGTTTCCCCATCTATTTCCCATGAAGTGATGGGAGCAGATACCATGATCTTCGTTTTCTGAATGTTGAGTTTTAAGCCAACTTTTTCACTCTCCTCTTTCACTTTCATCAAGAGGCTTTTTAGTTCCTCTTCACTTTCTGTCATAAGGGTGGTGTCATCTGCATATCTGTATCTATTTCCCATGAAGTATGGGACCAGATGCCATGATCTTCATTTTCTGAATGTTGAGACACATAACGTTTCACTGGAACACAACCGCGGCCATTGCTCACGGGATCACCTGGGGCTGTTTGCCTGCAGCAATGGCACACCGGACAGACACAGACAGTAGAATCTGCAAAGCCTAAAATATTTACTCCCTGCTCCTTTACAAAGATGCCTGCTGACATTCTATGCTGCTCATCCTCTGTCACACCATATTATATTATATGTTCATTGTATTAGACTGTACCACAGTCTTGGCAAAGGCTACCACCCAACAAAGATTCAAGAGCTTTGCATGTCTGATTTCTTGGTCTCTTCATATTTGATTCTCACACGAAACCCACCAATGATGAAGTTACAAGGAGCTAAGTGTCCCCTGAAATGATGGCCTTCCCCTTGGTGACCTTGTTCTCACAGGTACATTCCCCAAATGGATAATCCCCAAAGTGGCCAACTTAGAAGAAGAAAAAACAAGATGAAAAAGTCCAAGAAGCTGAACGGCTCACATTCAAACCAGAAGGTCCATTCAAGCTGATGTTCTATATATTGGGAACTTTATGCCAAACAGTGACTCTCCTACATCAATAACGCATCACCCCGTCCCTGGCGGGAAGTGACATTTGTCCAAGAAGCTGAACGGCTCACATTCAAACCAGAAGGTCCATTCAAGCTGATGTTCTATATATTGGGAACTTTATGCCAAACAGTGACTCTCCTACATCAATAACGCATCACCCCGTCCCTGGCGGGAAGTGACATTACAAAAGCCGGAAAGGACATCAGACACGCTGGCTTGGCAGCCACAGGCACATGTGAAGCTGCCGTCAGAGTTCAAAGGAAGGGCTGCGAGGTGGGGCCACCGCAGGGCAGCATCACCCGTAATGTTTCTACCTCGTGGGACGGGGCACAGCGGCAGCCTGCTTTGACCCAGCCACCAGCTTCCTGACGCCCACGCCGAGCTCGTAGGCGGCTGCAGGGCTGGGTTTGCATAGGTTGTGTGGCTCCTGGGTGTTTACCTGCTCCCACACGTGCCACCCAGCTCACCGGGCTCCCCACCCAACAGCCTCTGCAGCTGTGGTCTGTGTGGACCATGGCTGTTGCCAGGGCTGGTCCACACTCTGAGGCCAGCTGGCTGGGAGCACTTTCACTGCACTCTGCACAGTGCTAAGTGTGCAGCCTGGCAAGGTCGGAGAGGTCATGCCTCCCCATTTACGATGGGGAAACTGAGATGGGTCAAGATTACCCCCAAGGCAGCATGCAGACCCAGAGATTTCATCCCTCATAACCAGCAGGTTCACTCTCTCAACCCGGAAGCCTCCTTGGTAGACACAGCCAGGCAAGCTCAGCCAAGGTTAGGCCTGAGGGTGTGAGGGGCTCACTTCTCCAGATAAGTCACCTAGCCTCCACATGGTAATGAGATCTGCATCAGCTTTCTTGGTGAGACGGGTCAGGGAATGGGGCAGTAAAAGGAGATAAGACTCCTCTGGCCAAACAGGTGACTTGGTTTATCCACTTGACTCATTAAACTGCTTGGTGAACTCCTACTCATCCTTTAAAACCCAACTTAAATATCCCTTCCACCATGAAGTCCCCCTGGCCCCATAAAGAGAACTTAACTCTTCTATTGGGCCCATGCAGTGAATGTGCTGTGCAAGCTTCTGTTATACCTTGCTTAAGTTTATCAAGGAAAGAAACTGTGTTTGATGCACCTGGATCACCAACCTGTAGTAACAGGAACAACAGCAGCTAGTGTTGACTGAGCATGTACTAAATGTATCATATGCATGAATCCTTAATATTAACCCTAGGAGATGGGTGTGGTTATTATCCCCAGTGGTGGGACTCTGAAGCCAAACTAATGGGTTTGGATACTGGTTCAGCCAGGGACCCTGAGCAAGTCACTCAGCCTCTCTGTACTTGGGATTCTTACCTGTAAGATGGGGATAATCAAGCCACTACCCAATGGAAGGTTGAGGCCAACCCATGCCAGCTTGCAAGCACTATTAAATTTTAATAAAATTAGAAAGCTGGCCATTACTAAAAATTAAAATCTGGACACTTGAAACTAAGTAAACAGTATTAAAAACAAAGGTAATAAATACTTAAAACTAGGACCTCCCTAGCAGTCCAGGGGCTAAGATTGCTCAGTCCCAATGCATGAGGCCCGGGTTTGATCCCTGGTTGGGGAACCAGATCCCACATGCCACAACTAAGACTCAGCACAGCCAAATCAGTAAATATAAAGACAAACAAAATTAATACTTTAAACTCACCACTTCCTAATTACTTTACTATATTTTTACTATTATCTCTGCTCTTAGATTCTTTATGTCCTCCGAATCACTACGTGCACAGTGAGCATTCCTGACTCCAGCCATGTTCAATGGGAGCTGGGAATCAGGCACAATGAGAGCATTTACAGCATGGCATTTGGCAGATGCTGCTAATCAGGATTCTTTTCCCCCCTCAGAAAGCCGTTGAATGTTTTCCAGCCCAGCAGAATAACTGCCTGCAGTGAAGCGTCAATACCTATAGCCATTGTCACTATTACTGATGGACAAGCCACAGAGATGAAATGACCCACCCCGAGTATGAGAGGCCAGACGCTGTCCCAGACTCCACAGCCCCAGAGCTGCCCCTTAACCAGCGAAAACTCTGGGCACTCCGCAAGCAGAGCAGGCCCAATAAATGCTTGTTGGATGAACAAACAAACATTTAGGTCACAAGTCTCAGATCTGCTGGCCACAAGAGTACCTGGGAAACTTTGCTAACACAGCTCCCCACTGCCCTGCCCGAGCTGGGCTCCAACGTGTACGTCTTCGGTGAGTGTCCCCACCGCGGTTCTGCTTCCAGGCCCATCCCAGTCCCCATCGTCAGCTCCACCCCCAGCCCGCTCTTTGCACTGGCCTGGCCACTGGGCCCGTCCTGCCATCCAGCCTGGTGGTGAGCAGCGGCTGTGAGATGAGGAAGCAGGTGGGGGCACGACGGGATGCCCCCACCGCTCGGTCTGTGCTCAGGCCTGAACCTGGAGGGCTCTGGAAGACCAGTGGCTGCTCTCGGGCTTCCTCCAGCAGAAAGTGGGGAGCTGAGGGGCTGAGAAGGCCATGTTCACGTACAGGACAAGACTATGCAGGGTGAGAGGGGCAGGGCTTGGGCCGTTCACAGAGTGTGGCCATGCCGATTCGTAGCTGCGTGAGAAGTGAGCGGAGCACACAGGGCCTTCCCGCGTGCACAGAGCAGAAAGCTGTGGCTCAGAGAGGCACTTGCCTGCACTCCTCACTACTCAGACCTGGAGCCTTGGTGTCCAGGCTGATTCTCCCAAAAGTGGGGGTGAGGAGAAGGGTAGAGGAGATGGAGTTGGGGGTCCCCATACGTCCATGTTTATACATTACCTTAGCTCCAGCTACTCTGTAGCTTTGTGACCCTGGGCAAGTGTCTTGATTTTTCTGTGCCTTGGGTTGGCTCATCTGAGGAAAACAGAGAGCTAGTTGGCAGTCCTCTTGTACATTTGCTACAAATCAATAGATATGGAAATGCTTCTTAGCATGATGTACCAAGTGGGGCTCAACTATGTCAGAAGCAGCAACCGCGGCAACAGCTGTGTTGATATCGCTCTCTTCGTGGTCTCTCCTGGACGGCTCTCTTCTCTGAAAGCAGCAGGGATGGGCAGGGGAGGTGTCCTGGGGTGGAAGTCGGGGATGCTGGGTTGGAAACAAGCCTCATCCTACCCACAGGTATTCCCTGGGCATACACCCTGCTCTGAAGGTGCTGCTGACTCAGGATTGTGAGGTCATAGCTAAGAGGGAGAGTGCCCCACAGACATCACACAACTGATGGCTTGTGGTCTCCCTCAAGGCCCTGCTCTCTCTAAATCTGTCTTCCTGTCTGTAAAATGGATGGGTAAGAAGATCAGCCTTATAGAGCTTTTGTGAGTATGGAATTTTCAAGTGGAATTTTGCCGATAAGATGTGTCAGCTGGGGCAGTAGGTCCCAATCCTGACTGTACATTAGAATTGTCTGTGGAAGCGAAAGTGTTAGTTGATCAGTCGTGTCCAACTCTTTGTGACCCCGCGGACTGTACCCCACCAGGCCCCTCTGTCCATGGGATTCTCCAAGGCAAGAATGCTAGAGTGGGTTGCCAGGCCCTCCTCCAGGGATCAAAGCCAGGTCTCCCACACTGCAGGCAGATTCTTTACCATCTGAGCCACCAGGGAAGCTTGAAAAAATGCCACTGTGCCCCACCCCAGACCAACTGAGTTAGAATTGGAATGAAGATAGTCATGGTGGCAGTGATGGGGATGGTGGGGATGGTGGCGGCGATCATAGAAATCATGAAGGCTGCTGATGGTGCTGGTGATAATGAGAACTACTACCATTTTCTACTCTGTGTGCCTCAGGGGTTCTCCCAAATCTCCTGGTGGTTGCTTGGCTCACTTTTGTCAGGTCTGTACACCAGTCACCGCCTCCTCCAAGAGGTCCTTATACGGCAGCACATCCCCGTCTTCGGCAATCCCTGCTCGCTTTCTGCTTCTTCCGCACATGCGTCTCCAGTTCACATTACATCACACGACTTGTGTCCTTGTTGCCTGCCACCCGCCCACCCCCACAGGCTGTAAACCCCTGTGGAGTCACGAAGGTCCCCCCTCAGAGTTACACTGCCCGAGGCATTTCTGCTCCTGGGGCAACAGACACCAGCACTGAGGGTCAGCCAACACGCGGCGTGCAGCAGGCTTCGGTGATCAGAGGAGACCTCAGGCCAGGAGATCCGGGCGCTGGGCACTGTAAGGGTTAAGAGCTAGGAGCTGGCCCGTATTGTCAGCTCCAGTCTCTAAGCCTCAAGGTCCCCCCTCTACCTGGGAATTGGCTTGTGGTCTCCCTCAAGGCCCTGCTCTCTCTAAATCTGTCTTCCTGTCTGTAAAATGGATGGGTAAGAAGATCAGCCTTATAGAGCTTTTGTGAGTATGGAATTTTCAAGTGGAATTTTGCCGATAAGATGTGTCAGCTGGGGCAGTAGGTCCCAATCCTGACTGTACATTAGAATTGTCTGTGGAAGCGAAAGTGTTAGTTGATCAGTCGTGTCCAACTCTTTGTGACCCCGCGGACTGTACCCCACCAGGCCCCTCTGTCCATGGGATTCTCCAAGGCAAGAATGCTAGAGTGGGTTGCCAGGCCCTCCTCCAGGGATCAAAGCCAGGTCTCCCACACTGCAGGCAGATTCTTTACCATCTGAGCCACCAGGGAAGCTTGAAAAAATGCCACTGTGCCCCACCCCAGACCAACTGAGTTAGAATTGGAATGAAGATAGTCATGGTGGCAGTGATGGGGATGGTGGGGATGGTGGCGGCGATCATAGAAATCATGAAGGCTGCTGATGGTGCTGGTGATAATGAGAACTACTACCATTTTCTACTCTGTGTGCCTCAGGGGTTCTCCCAAATCTCCTGGTGGTTGCTTGGCTCACTTTTGTCAGGTCTGTACACCAGTCACCGCCTCCTCCAAGAGGTCCTTATACGGCAGCACATCCCCGTCTTCGGCAATCCCTGCTCGCTTTCTGCTTCTTCCGCACATGCGTCTCCAGTTCACATTACATCACACGACTTGTGTCCTTGTTGCCTGCCACCCGCCCACCCCCACAGGCTGTAAACCCCTGTGGAGTCACGAAGGTCCCCCCTCAGAGTTACACTGCCCGAGGCATTTCTGCTCCTGGGGCAACAGACACCAGCACTGAGGGTCAGCCAACACGCGGCGTGCAGCAGGCTTCAGTGATCAGAGGAGACCTCAGGCCAGGAGATCCGGGCGCTGGGCACTGTAAGGGTTAAGAGCTAGGAGCTGGCCCGTATTGTCAGCTCCAGTCTCTAAGCCTCAAGGTCCCCCCTCTACCTGGGAATAGAAGCCCCCTAAAAACTTCCCTGGTGGCTCAGACGGTAAAGCGTCCGCCTGCAATGCGGGAGACCCGGGTTCAATTCCTGGGTCGGGAAGATGCCCTGGAGAAGGAAATGGCAATCCACTCCAGCACTCTTGCCTGGAAAATCCCATGGATGGAGGAGCCTGATAGGCTACAGTCCATGGGGCTGCAAAGAGTCAGACACGACTTCACTTTCACTTTCACTAAGCTGTGCTGCTCTGGGTGAGGGGAAGCAGACCAAGCTGGTGAAGCACAATGCTCGGCGGCCGCCACAGCCCCCGGGGTCCCGGCGGGGCTGGACACCCAGCGGCAGCAGCATCCACGCGGGCTCAGGTCTGGTTGGCGGAGGTGCAAGATCCTTTCAGAAGGACAGGACCGGGTACAAGTCCTGCTCAGCCTTCACCTGCGTCACCTAGACCAGGCACCAAACACACACAGCCTCGGTCTCCACTTCCGTAAAATGGGCTTGATGAAACCATCTCTTCTGGTTATTGAATGAAATGAGATGTTACAGGAAATCACCTTGGATGGTGATACCTCCTTTGAGGAAATTCTCCTTTCTCGGTCAACCACTAGACTCTAAATTTTGTGGATGGGGCATGAAAAGAGAGAAAAAGAAAAGAAAAAACCAGAAAGCCTAGGACAAGAGGTAGAGAAAATGGGGACACGCGTGCACACACACTCACACGCAGGCCCAGCAGAGGGACCCCGCTGGCACATAAGCTGGAGGTGGGGGCGACCCCTGAAGCCCTTCCCCTGACAGCCGGTGGCGGCAGTGATGAATTTGTGAAGTTATCTCATTTTCCACTGTTTTAATTAGAGACTTGGGGTCTGAGGCCTCGCAGCTGGCGTCTTTGTGCTGCGTTCTGTGGCCTGACAGAGAAAAATGTCTTCTCCAACTGCAGCCAAGCTCTGCTCCTGACCTGAGCAAGAGAAACTTCTGGGATTCATAAACTTGTGGTCTCCGGGCAGAGTGTCGTTTGAACCAGGCCTCCTCCTTGTGGGCCGCCCCCCAACCTCCAGAGGGGGCCACCATCCCAGGAGGGTGCTAGGGAGGCAGTGGGGACTCGGAGGTGGGGTCCTGAGCCCCCCATCCATGGATGATGGCGGCGCCTTTTGGCCTGTGATCGAGCCCAGCTTGGAGAGGCGAGCTCTCTGCTTCTCTGAGACAATGCTTTTGATTGCAGCGTGTGTGCTCTGATAATCTAATTTATTGTTCATCTTTTGCCAAGTGATCTTTTACAACACAGCCTCTGATGAACGTGAGGTGGGGGCGGGGGCGCTCTCCACCTCTCCTGGCCCTCTGGCTGCCAGCTTCCTTGTGACTCACTTTGAAAAGAGGCAGGATGGGACCTGGGGGACGGGGGTGGGGGAGTGGAGGAGGATACACTCCCATCCCACCCCTGCCCCAGCTGCTGGGTCCCAGCCCCGAGTCCGCCTCCCCACCAGCAGAGCGACAGTCTCAAGAGCAACGGGCAAGTGGGGCGGTGGGAGCCGGGGGGTGAGTTAAATCAGGAGTCTCGGGTGAGAAAAGCTGCAGCTTCCCTAAAGGAGGTCCCTGTGGGATCCCAACAGGCTTTGAGGTGAAGAGCCGCCTCAAGGGTGTGATCAGTGCTTTCGACGCCGCACTGCTTGGGACCACCCCAGAGTGCCAAGAGGCCCCACCGTTCTCAGAGCGGATGTGAACTCCCCGGCTCCAAGGCCTGTTTGAAAGCACCTGTCAGGTGACACCGGCGGCATTCTGTACCGCGGCCAAGGCCAGCCCCCCTGCCTGCCTCTCAGGGAAGAAATCACACCTTGCGCTCACAGGTAGTCCCACACGGTGGCTGCCCCGAAAGGTGGCTGTGGGCGCTGGCTCAGTGACAGTTAAGAAAAGTCCTACAGCATTGTCACCACGGCAGGTGGGAGGAAAGCGCCTGTGACTGGGTTTACTGCTGACCACAGAAGAACTGACCCGCACACCATGAGGTCAGCCAGTGCTCATAAGATGCCCATCACAGACCCATTTCTTGACCTGAAAATCACACACAGGGCACTCTGCACACACGAGTCAACTGCCTGCCTTCTTCATTACAAAACAGAATTCAGTCCAGATTGTACACATCCCAGATGCTCAAAGGATTTACTGCCACTGGTCGCATTCTGACTATACACAAATTGGACGGATCAAGTCTCCGAGTAGCTCCAGTGTGTCCAGAACAAAACTTCAGCATATTTACAGGGTATGAAAGTACCTGGCAACCAGCAAGGCAAGCGTCACAGTATCTGCATCTAATTCACTGTCTTCCACGATGCAAAGAATTGGGAAAATACAACCTGTAACAAGAAGGAAAATCAACCCACCAAAAATAGAGGACTTCTCTTTTGGTCCAGTGGCTAAGACTCTCCTCTCCCAATGCGGGGGGCCGGGATTCGATTCCTGGTCAGGAAACTAGATCTCACATGGTGCAACCAAACAAATATTTTAAAAATAGTAAGAAATAATACAGATGATAAATTTAGTACACAAGAACTGTTAAAGTCTTTATAACTGTATTATAATAACTGTATAACTGGGGGTTGGGGGCTTCACCCAGCACTGGCCTAGCCAACAGAAGAGATGCTCCTGAGGGGAGAAGCTGGGAGTCTCAGTTCTTGATTCTAGAAGGTCCAGAATGATGGGAGGAGAAAATGGGCAAGGGAGAGACAAAAACCTACAGTGACCCTGCCAATGCCTGCTCCCCGTCTTTAGTCATATACCCAGAACATGCATTAAAAATGGGTGTGGGAGGAAGACTCCAGTGCTTTGTATCAAGATGGGCTGAGAGATGAGTGAAGGAGCGAAGGATAACTTGCTGACCAAATTGCAGCTGACCAAATTGCAGCACCTGGATCCAGCCAGACCTGAAGTTGACATGCCCTTGGACTTCTCAGGTAATTGAGCCGACCTTCTGTTTTTAACTTGTTCAGGTTGAGTTGGGCTTCCTGACATTTGCAAGCAGCCAAGGCTGCCCCGACATAATAACTCACTCCCTTGGGGCCCCTCGGTGTCAGAGAACTAATCAGGGACACTTCTGAAGGGTTGAATTCTGGTCAGTGTAAAGCTCACTCCCCCTACTAGTTTCTGACTATACACAAATTGGACGGATCAAGTCTCCGAGTAGCTCCAGTGTGTCCAGAACAAAACTTCAGCATATTTACAGGGATATGAAAGTACCTGGCAACCAGCAAGGCAAGCGTCACAGTATCTGCATCTAATTCACTGTCTTCCACGATGCAAAGAATTGGGAAAATACAACCTGTAACAAGAAGGAAAATCAACCCACCAAAAATAGAGGACTTCTCTTGTGGTCCAGTGGCTAAGACTCTCCTCTCCCAATGCGGGGGGCCGGGATTCGATTCCTGGTCAGGAAACTAGATCTCACATGGTGCAACCAAACAAATATTTTAAAAATAGTAAGAAATAATACAGATGATAAATTTAGTACACAAGAACTGTTAAAGTCTTTATAACTGTATTATAATAACTGTATAACTGGGGGTTGGGGGCTTCACCCAGCACTGGCCTAGCCAACAGAAGAGATGCTCCTGAGGGGAGAAGCTGGGAGTCTCAGTTCTTGATTCTAGAAGGTCCAGAATGATGGGAGGAGAAAATGGGCAAGGGAGAGACAAAAACCTACAGTGACCCTGCCAATGCCCGCTCCCCGTCTTTAGTCATATACCCAGAACATGCATTAAAAATGGGTGTGGGAGGAAGACTCCAGTGCTTTGTATCAAGATGGGCTGAGAGATGAGTGAAGGAGCGAAGGATAACTTGCTGACCAAATTGCAGCTGACCAAATTGCAGCACCTGGATCCAGCCAGACCTGAAGTTGACATGCCCTTGGACTTCTCAGGTAATTGAGCCGACCTTCTGTTTTTAACTTGTTCAGGTTGAGTTGGGCTTCCTGACATTTGCAAGCAGCCAAGGCTGCCCCGACATAATAACTCACTCCCTTGGGGCCCCTCGGTGTCAGAGAACTAATCAGGGACACTTCTGAAGGGTTGAATTCTGGTCAGTGTAAAGCTCACTCCCCCTACTAGGAGTCTTTCCAGCGGAGATGCTTTTTCCAATCCCACGAAAGCTGGGCTGGGGGGCCTGGACTGTTCTGACACCTCCTCCTCCTCGTCCTCTTTCATTTGAGGCATCTCTCTGCAGTGTCCTGCAGGGGATCATGATAAAGCTGGCAGCTGGCTATGAGTGGAAATGGGGAGGCCTCACCCCCTTCCAGTTAAGTGCCTAATTAAAACTGAGGGCCGAGGCCCATGGACTCGAGAACATTAACCATGTGCCGCTGTCAGGCACGGAGTTCATGCTGCTGCACCAGGAATGCACAGAAGCGCGGTTCTGGGGGCTGGGGCTTAGTATGGCCTTTGGGCTAGTGGCTGTCTCCCTCTGCCCTGCACTCACAGGGCCGAGGCTGAAGGCTCGCTCTGCCCTGGGCACGACGCGGTCAAGAATGCTGAGCATAGGCCGTCTGCAAGAGGGCACGCGGGGCTCAGTGCATCCTCTGCCCCCTGCTGTCTCCCCCTCTTTCTGTCACTTGTCTAGCCCCTCATCGCCTCTCCCTGCCCCTTCCCCTGCCTCGCACTCTTCCTGCCTTTCTCTCTCTCTCTCAGTCTCCTTGTCAACATCTGTGACTGGTCTGGGTGTCTGTCCCTCTGTCCTAACCTCTCTCCATCTCTGTCTTCTCTCTCCCGGTTGTTTTTGCCCATTTTGGTCTCTCTCTCCTGTCTCTCCATCGCTTTCTCCTATCTCTGTCTCCTTCCTGACTCCTGCCTTTCTTCCCTTTTTCTTTGCCCCCCTTTTCTGTCTCATGATCAACCATAGGATCTGCTGGGAGAGGCTGAAGACCTCACAGGAAGCTCTGGCTCGAGCCACTTCGGGCCCTGACGTCTGGGCCACCTCTTCCACCTTGCAGGTCCTTCGGGGCCTCAGAGGAGCCCTGTGCCATCTGTGGACAAAGCCTCAGCCTGGGAGTGATGAGGTCTCCTGGGTATTCGGGAAACCAACGTCTGCAAATATTTGGGGAAGAACCCCCTCCCGTGGGCCCTCAGCTGCCATTCCAGGTTCCTCCTGCCTCCTTGGCCTCCACCTGGGCCTTCGAGCCCTTGACTCTAGAGGCTGGACTGACCGTGGACCAGAGTCTGGACTCCCCAGATCCCGAGTGATGGGGCTTAGTAGCTGTGTTCATTTCTTAGGGCTGTCAGGATGAAGTGCCACGTGCTGGTGGGCTTAAGACAACAGCAGTCTCTCACAGTTCTAGAACCAGGAGTCGGAAATGAAGGTGTTAGCAGCGCCATGCTCCCTCTGAAGGCTCCAGGGAAGGCTCCAGGGCTTTCTCTCAGCTTCCAGCAATCCCTGGATTCCTCGGGCTGTAGACACCTCTCTCTGGTCTCTGCCTGTGTCATCGCTTGGCCGCCCTCCCTCTGTGTGTCCATCTGTGTCTTTTCTCTTATAAGGACACCAGTCATGTTGGATTAAGGGCCCACATATTCCAGCATGACCTCATCTCCCCTCGTCCGATCTGCAATGGTCCTACATCCAAACAAGGTTACATCTCTGCACTGGACATGGATTTAGGGGGACACAACCCTACTCGGTAGGGTAACTAAAGGCTGTGTGTGTGGCAGGTTGGAAGCCCAGTGTGCAACATTGAGAAGGTTGCTCAGCATCTCTGAGCCCCAGCCCTGGCCCCTAAGACAGGGTAACAGAGCCACAGTTTAGGGTGCTCGCAAGGATCTCCTGCATGGGCACATGTATGGCAAACGCAAAGCAGTTAGGATTCCCCATGCAGTGCGGTTTGCAGAGAACCCCGGGGTACCCTATTGCCCCCTCCTTCCAGCCATAGCTCCTTAGCCTGTGGCTGCTGTTGGGGAGAAGGGGTCTCAAATGAGAAATTATTGGGTGAGGGGGTCAGGAGGTCCCTGGAAGAACAGGGGCCTTGCCTGTCACTGACGCCCATGCTTAGAGACCGGATACAAATCCCCCGAGTGGACGCATGAAACAGAGCTAGAGGTACAAAGAGGATGGCACAACAGGGACGAGTGGGCGTTCTGCACCCGGGGCAGCTAAGGGGAGGCACACGGCGGGCAGCAGTTGGGCACCATGCAGACCCAGCGTGGACTCCAGCCCCATCGTCTACTCACAGCCTGACTCTGGGCAAGAGGCGGAAGCCGCATGGGAAACCATGGGGCTAGCGGAGGACGTGGGGTCTCCCCTACGAGAAACTCCAAAGAGAGTTAGAGACTGAAGGGAAGTACTTCACGAGATGTGCTGCTGTGGGCGATGAACTGGCGTCCGGGGATGGCCTTAAAAAGACGGACACAAAGCAGGAGCTAGCAGACCACCGTCTACGTTGGTAAATGAAGCCTACTGGAGCCCAGCCACGCCCACTCGCTTGGGAGTCATCTCTGCTGCCTTGGCACTACAATAGCAGGTTTGTGACAGACATCCCCCCAAATTTCCTAACTGTCCCTTCACAGAAATAGTCAGCTGACCCCTGAGCTAAAAGCTAGGATTCCTTTTTCTGGATCACTTCCTGCAGCCAGACGGTGCCTCCTGCAGAGACAGGGGCCATAGGAACCTTGAGGTGGAGCTGGGCTGCAAGCTGTAAACCACATAGCCTGCAGATCACATGTACTCAACCAGTAACAAATTGTATCTGAAAACCTTTCTCAGGATTAAAAAGGAACAGAGTGACAAGAGAAATAAGGCAGGGAAACAGGGATGACGAAGACGCTGCACTGGAAACGGCTTCTCTCAGGGAGGGTCTGGTCTGACCCTGGGCTGGGACGAGAGACCCAAGTCTTCATGCGGGCTGTTTCCATGGTTCATTCACCTTTCAGTTCAGTTCAGTTCAGTCGATCAGTCATGTCTGACTCTTTGCAACCCCATGAATCGCAGCACGCCCGGCCTCTCTGTCCATTACCATCTCCCGGAGTTCACTCAGACTCACATCCATCGAGTCAGTGATGCCATCCAGCCATCTCATCCTCTGTCGTCCCCTTCTCCTCCTGCCCCCAGTCCCTCCCAGCATCAGAGTCTTTTCCAATGAGTCAACTCTTTGCATGAATTTGCCAAAGTACTGGAGTTTCAGCTTTAGCATCATTCCTTCCAAAGAAATCCCAGGGCTGATCTCATTCACCTTTAGTCCCCCTCAATATTTAAGCAGCTATTTTAATCTAGACTCTGGTGTTCCATGCAGACAGCTGGTGCTTGGGGGCCCACCTCCAGCCAGGTTTTAATCAAGCAGCAGCCTGAGAATCGCCGCCCGCCCCAACTCAGACATGGGAAGAGAAGACTGGAGCCTAAGTGGATCAACATTTCACACCGATGTCCAGGGTGGCAGGGGAGTGGGAGAGGCAGCCACTGACTGCTCAAGGAAGTTAGGGAGGACTTCCTGGAGGAGGGGACTTTGATCTGGGCCTTTAGAACCGAGTAGCCTGGAGAATCCCAGGGACGGGGGAGCCTGGTGGGCTGCCGTCTCTGGGGTCGCACAGGGTTGGACACGACTGAAGTGACTTAGCATCAGCAGCAGTTCAGGAAACAAACATGAAGGGCATACCTGGCCCCGGCAGCCAGCAGAGCCCCACCCCCAGGCTTGCCCCTTGCTCTGACCAAGTGGTGGGAACACTGAATGCTGTCCCTAACTTCTGCGAGAGGGGAATTTTATACAGAACAGGCTCCTGAGTTCGAGGAGAGAGGGGACAGAAATGGAGAAGAGAGAGGGAATGAGAAGCAAGAAGAGAAGGGCCATGAAGAGGAAAAGAGGAGGGGCATCTCACACAGGAGAGGGGCCCCCAAATATCAGCTCATCGAAGCTTAAAAACCATTGCTCACAGGTGCTTGGCATTTGCACATCTCCTATGCAACCCGCAAAACCCGATCAAGGAGACACTGCTCCTTCCCCGTGCTATACTCGGGGACACTGAGGCTCACGGGGACTGGCTCAAGGCCACACAGCTAGGAACAGACAGCTTGGGACATGAACCCAGGAGGTCTAGCTGCAACCCCCTCACTCAAATGCCTGGTCAGCCTCACCTGCCAGCTACCCACAGGATCTCTCCCGGCACCATGGGGCAAGTGCTCAGAGCCTCCTCAGGGCCCCGAGAATGGGCCGTGGGCTGGGCAGACTAGGGGATCCAGCTGGCGCGAGCACCCTGGCAGGGCTGCCCTTGGCCAGTCCCCACAGCCGGTCACCATCCAGAGGCGGCGTGGTCACCTCTGATAGCCTCAGGCCCCTTCTGCTGCTTTCTGCCTTCCCTGCATTCTTCCTGATGTTCTTCCATAGATAAGTGGGAACACTCAAGTTCACTGCCTTTCCCAGCCTGCAGCAGTGCTGCGGAGAGGCTGCCTCCCGCCAAGGCAGCCAGCATCTTGGCCAGACTCAGAGGGCTGTGGCCGGACTGAGGGCTGAGGCAGGGAACAAGGGGGCCGGGGTGTCATTTCAGCTCCACGAGGACACTTGCCCTCCCTGGCCTCTGGGGCCTTGCTTTAACTGATCCCGGGGCCTTGCTCTCTTCCGGAGAGCTCTCCACTTCCTGGGGGACCCTCCAACAAAGAGTGTGTTGGCACTGCCTCTGAGTGTGGACATTTCTGTGTCCTCTGCCATCCACAGCTAAGGGGCCTACCTGTCTCCACCCCCAGGGTGCCTGGCATGGAGTAGGTAATCATTACGTAAGCCCCACTAACCCTTCTGGACACCTCTGTGGAGCTGGTACTGTCTGAGCCACCTCTCTCTGCACCCATCTGCCCCCGAGAGACCCAGTAGGTGGACAGCCCTTCCAAAAAGGTCACCCAGTCCCAGGCCTGGAGAAGGCTCTTCCATGCCCTCGGGGAGCATAATGTCGCCTCCAGGGGAGCAAAGGAGAGCTGCCCCCTCCTAAGTCATCACTGCCATCCCTGCTGGCAATTTTCCACTCTGCCTCTGGTGCTTGAAAACCCAAGTCTGAGTCCGAGAGCTAAAATAATATACATTCTCCGATGACTAATATGGGGGAAAATCCAGGGCTTCTCAGGAAATAATAGTCCACAGGCCAGGTTACCTTTTGCTGGGAAACTCCCAGTTCCCACCAGAGAAACAAGAAAGGCCATCAATTTCCAGGCAGCCGAGCCAGTGCAAGAGAGCCTAGTCTCCAGGCACATCCCGTCGGCAGTGCGCGGAACACCTGTCCTACGGCAGGAACAGACCCCTTCCGAGTAAACATACAGCCTCGGGGAAGGAGCCTGGCTGGGGCGAGGCATCCATCCGCCCAGCTCCGGACATCCTGGACAAGAGTCCAAATGCTTCCTTCCACTGTCTCGGAGAAAAATGGCATCCTCATCCAGCCAACTCTTCCCTTTTCGACCGGAGAACTGTTCTGAGAATGCTTTCCTAGGAGCCAGAGCCGCCTGGACACGGTCCTGGGCTTGACAGAGTCTGATGGCTTTTCTCATTCATCCTTCACTCCTTCCTCTATTCAGTCAGCAGGTCTGAGTTGGCCCCCACCGTGACGATGAAACCCCACTGCGGGGGGCCATGTGGAGCCAGGGCCCCTTCCCTGGGGCTCTTACTGCATGACTGTCACCTGGGGGTGGCCGGGGCAGCTCACTGTCTATCAGCTCCTGCCCTGGTAGAGCTGCCGCTGGGGGGCGGCTGTCCAGCCTGGACCTGTGCTTCCAGGCCCACTGGGCAAGTAAGGGGGAGAGTGGAACTCGGTGGGCAGTTTAAAAAGACGGACACAAAGCAGGAGCTAGCAGACCACCGTCTACGTTGGTAAATGAAGCCTACTGGAGCCCAGCCACGCCCACTCGCTTGGGAGTCATCTCTGCTGCCTTGGCACTACAATAGCAGGTTTGTGACAGACATCCCCCCAAATTTCCTAACTGTCCCTTCACAGAAATAGTCAGCTGACCCCTGAGCTAAAAGCTAGGATTCCTTTTTCTGGATCACTTCCTGCAGCCAGACGGTGCCTCCTGCAGAGACAGGGGCCATAGGAACCTTGAGGTGGAGCTGGGCTGCAAGCTGTAAACCACATAGCCTGCAGATCACATGTACTCAACCAGTAACAAATTGTATCTGAAAACCTTTCTCAGGATTAAAAAGGAACAGAGTGACAAGAGAAATAAGGCAGGGAAACAGGGATGACGAAGACGCTGCACTGGAAACGGCTTCTCTCAGGGAGGGTCTGGTCTGACCCTGGGCTGGGACGAGAGACCCAAGTCTTCATGCGGGCTGTTTCCATGGTTCATTCACCTTTCAGTTCAGTTCAGTTCAGTCGATCAGTCATGTCTGACTCTTTGCAACCCCATGAATCGCAGCACGCCCGGCCTCTCTGTCCATCACCATCTCCCGGAGTTCACTCAGACTCACATCCATCGAGTCAGTGATGCCATCCAGCCATCTCATCCTCTGTCGTCCCCTTCTCCTCCTGCCCCCAGTCCCTCCCAGCATCAGAGTCTTTTCCAATGAGTCAACTCTTTGCATGAATTTGCCAAAGTACTGGAGTTTCAGCTTTAGCATCATTCCTTCCAAAGAAATCCCAGGGCTGATCTCATTCACCTTTAGTCCCCCTCAATATTTAAGCAGCTATTTTAATCTAGACTCTGGTGTTCCATGCAGACAGCTGGTGCTTGGGGGCCCACCTCCAGCCAGGTTTTAATCAAGCAGCAGCCTGAGAATCGCCGCCCGCCCCAACTCAGACATGGGAAGAGAAGACTGGAGCCTAAGTGGATCAACATTTCACACCGATGTCCAGGGTGGCAGGGGAGTGGGAGAGGCAGCCACTGACTGCTCAAGGAAGTTAGGGAGGACTTCCTGGAGGAGGGGACTTTGATCTGGGCCTTTAGAACCGAGTAGCCTGGAGAATCCCAGGGACGGGGGAGCCTGGTGGGCTGCCGTCTCTGGGGTCGCACAGGGTTGGACACGACTGAAGTGACTTAGCATCAGCAGCAGTTCAGGAAACAAACATGAAGGGCATACCTGGCCCCGGCAGCCAGCAGAGCCCCACCCCCAGGCTTGCCCCTTGCTCTGACCAAGTGGTGGGAACACTGAATGCTGTCCCTAACTTCTGCGAGAGGGGAATTTTATACAGAACAGGCTCCTGAGTTCGAGGAGAGAGGGGACAGAAATGGAGAAGAGAGAGGGAATGAGAAGCAAGAAGAGAAGGGCCATGAAGAGGAAAAGAGGAGGGGCATCTCACACAGGAGAGGGGCCCCCAAATATCAGCTCATCGAAGCTTAAAAACCATTGCTCACAGGTGCTTGGCATTTGCACATCTCCTATGCAACCCGCAAAACCCGATCAAGGAGACACTGCTCCTTCCCCGTGCTATACTCGGGGACACTGAGGCTCACGGGGACTGGCTCAAGGCCACACAGCTAGGAACAGACAGCTTGGGACATGAACCCAGGAGGTCTAGCTGCAACCCCCTCACTCAAATGCCTGGTCAGCCTCACCTGCCAGCTACCCACAGGATCTCTCCCGGCACCATGGGGCAAGTGCTCAGAGCCTCCTCAGGGCCCCGAGAATGGGCCGTGGGCTGGGCAGACTAGGGGATCCAGCTGGCGCGAGCACCCTGGCAGGGCTGCCCTTGGCCAGTCCCCACAGCCGGTCACCATCCAGAGGCGGCGTGGTCACCTCTGATAGCCCCAGGCCCCTTCTGCTGCTTTCTGCCTTCCCTGCATTCTTCCTGATGTTCTTCCGTAGATAAGTGGGAACACTCAAGTTCACTGCCTTTCCCAGCCTGCAGCAGTGCTGCGGAGAGGCTGCCTCCCTCCAAGGCAGCCAGCATCTTGGCCAGACTCAGAGGGCTGTGGCCGGACTGAGGGCTGAGGCAGGGAACAAGGGGGCCGGGGTGTCATTTCAGCTCCACGAGGACACTTGCCCTCCCTGGCCTCTGGGGCCTTGCTTTAACTGATCCCGGGGCCTTGCTCTCTTCCGGAGAGCTCTCCACTTCCTGGGGGACCCTCCAACAAAGAGTGTGTTGGCACTGCCTCTGAGTGTGGACATTTCTGTGTCCTCTGCCATCCACAGCTAAGGGGCCTACCTGTCTCCACCCCCAGGGTGCCTGGCATGGAGTAGGTAATCATTACGTAAGCCCCACTAACCCTTCTGGACACCTCTGTGGAGCTGGTACTGTCTGAGCCACCTCTCTCTGCACCCATCTGCCCCCGAGAGACCCAGTAGGTGGACAGCCCTTCCAAAAAGGTCACCCAGTCCCAGGCCTGGAGAAGGCTCTTCCATGCCCTCGGGGAGCATAATGTCGCCTCCAGGGGAGCAAAGGAGAGCTGCCCCCTCCTAAGTCATCACCGCCATCCCTGCTGGCAATTTTCCATTCTGCCTCTGGTGCTTGAAAACCCAATCTGAGTCCGAGAGCTAAAATAATATACATTCTCCGATGACTAATATGGGGGAAAATCCAGGGCTTCTCAGGAAATAATAGTCCACAGGCCAGGTTACCTTTTGCTGGGAAACTCCCAGTTCCCACCAGAGAAACAAGAAAGGCCATCAATTTCCAGGCAGCCGAGCCAGTGCAAGAGAGCCTAGTCTCCAGGCACATCCCGTCGGCAGTGCGCGGAACACCTGTCCTACGGCAGGAACAGACCCCTTCCGAGTAAACATACAGCCTCGGGGAAGGAGCCTGGCTGGGGCGAGGCATCCATCCGCCCAGCTCCGGACATCCTGGACAAGAGTCCAAATGCTTCCTTCCACTGTCTCGGAGAAAAATGGCATCCTCATCCAGCCAACTCTTCCCTTTTCGACCGGAGAACTGTTCTGAGAATGCTTTCCTAGGAGCCAGAGCCGCCTGGACACGGTCCTGGGCTTGACAGAGTCTGATGGCTTTTCTCATTCATCCTTCACTCCTTCCTCTATTCAGTCAGCAGGTCTGAGTTGGCCCCCACCGTGACGATGAAACCCCACTGCGGGGGGCCATGTGGAGCCAGGGCCCCTTCCCTGGGGCTCTTACTGCATGACTGTCACCTGGGGGTGGCCGGGGCAGCTCACTGTCTATCAGCTCCTGCCCTGGTAGAGCTGCCGCTGGGGGGCGGCTGTCCAGCCTGGACCTGTGCTTCCAGGCCCACTGGGCAAGTAAGGGGGAGAGTGGAACTCGGTGGGCAGTAAAGGGTGTGGGGGCGCATTGATGGAGAAGCACCCGTGGTCCTGCCTTGCTCACTCTGCTCACTGGGTGTTGGGTGCAGAGGCCTCCAGCACCCCAGGAAGGGCGGAGCCACAAGGCAGAAGGAGCCTGGGCTCTCAGCTGACTACCCAGGAGCTGCCTCATTAGACAGTGAGTGTGCAAGAAACTTAAGAGGCTGGACTCCGCCCATGCATCAGGTCTAAGGCACAGGACCAGCCTCCCGAGTGGACCAGAGCGCCCGCTCAGCCAGGGGAGGGACGGCGGGACACTGGTACCAACATTGGGCTGTAATCAACAAACCCCCGCGAATCTGACCAGACACTCTGGACGTACGCGTCCAGAAATGATGTGTGAATTTGCATAAACATAATGTCACGCACACGGATCCAGGCTCTGCCAGGGAAGGGTCATCCGCTTCCCCAAAACCCATTTATGGGCATCTGTGAGGTCCTGCCGCAGATCTCTTAGCAACGGAGAACTTAACTGTTGGGCATCAACTGGCAGTCAGAGTTACGAGTTGAAAGCAACAGAAACCATCTCCAGCTGATAAAAGAGAAGAGGAATTTATTAGAAGATCCTGCTGTGGCTGATCGCTGCTGACTAGGGGGGCTGGGGAATCAGACCCAGAAGCTTTGGGCACAGAACTGGTGCCACCCACACGCCGCCTGTGTGCTGAGCCCTGCCCACCCTGACGGCTGCGGCAGATGCTGCCTGCCCCCCTGCCGAGGATGGGCACCCCGGGGAGCAGACCCTGAGGTGGGGTCAGCATGCGAGCCAGCCATCAGGGTGTGGCCTTGAGGGGGAGGAGAAGCAAAGAGGAACTGAGAGGAGGGGACGCTGAGCTGTGAGGCGGCCCCAGCCGAGGACTCGGCCACCCTCATGGGGAGCTGGGTGCTGAGCTGCACGTTCAGAGCTTCACCAAGTCAGGGAGAGAGGCTGGGCTCGCACCCCTGCGGCCTGGGTTGTCGGACGCGGGTGCCACACGCAGACAGGACATGCCCTTGGGCCACGTGTGTCCTGCCTGGCCATCCTCAGAGAGAGTACATCGCTGGACATCCTCTCAGCGCCCAGGAAGGTGAGTTGTTAATGAAGGGGGATCCAGGCAGAGCCCCCCAGTGCCCACCCTTCCAAAGAGGACCAGCCACGGCCCCTGCTTCTCAGGGCCACGAGCTCCCAGCCTGAAGTCCAGGGCAGGCGTGTCTGGCTGGTGGAGGCCAGCCCGTGTGCCCGAAACCCAGCCATAGCGGGGCCGGGACCCTGACTACCCGAACTTGTACTTCTCTCCTGGTCTCTGCCTCCTCCCTTCTCAGCATGAAAGGAGGGCAACCCCCTGAGCACAGACGGGGTGCTGGGTGGCCACGGAGAATGAGAGGCAGTCACCACTCACACAGTGGTCAGTCAGGGCCCCGCAGGAGACAGGCCAGGAGACTTTTTAGTAGAAGGAGACTCTTTACAAAATGTTGTCTCGGAAATCGCCAAGACGGTACAGAGTCCAGCGTTGGGGGTGTGGGGGGCAGGGTTACTAAAACCGCAAGAGAACATCAGGAGCAGATGCAGCTGACCCCCAGGGACCCAGCAGGGAGAGCCTTGGGGATTGAATCCCCGGTCCCTCTCTTTCCTCCACCTTCCAGGTCAGGGAATAGCCCCCACCTGACCTGACCCAAACTCGCACAACGAGGACGAGCTTACGTGTGTTGACTTTTCCTTCCATGTCAAGCATCTCACTAACACTTGACAGACCATCAACTCACATATCCTCACCCTGATCTTGAGAATGACCCCAGTTTTATTTGTGGCGGGTGCCCTGCTCTTGGTCCTCACTCTGACTCCTTCCCTGCACCCTGACCTGACCCCTGGAGCCAGCTCCTGCCCTCTAAGATGTGGGGTCAATGTCCTGAGTCAGTTTTGGGTCCATAAAGCGGTTGGGAGAACTGAGGAGTTGCCCTGCTGCAAAGAGATGTTCCCACCGAAAATTATGGAGCCCAGGATGTGAATGCCTCAGCCCCTCGCTGCCCTGGATGCCTTGGAAGTGCACGTTCTCCTTTGTTTTCCAGAGTTTTCTCAGTGGGTTTAAGCTCCAACAACCCCCATTACTAACTGTCCTGACAACATGACTGAAAGGCTCCTTCCCTCCTGGTCGCCCCTCCCCACTCCCTGTGTGTTCTTCCTGCCACCACCTCTCAAGAAATACTTTCTATTCAAGTTCTCAGGGTTTGATCTGAGGAGAGACTAAGAGGAAGAAGCCCAGAGAGGTTAAGTCACTCACCCCAGGCCACACAGCCTCAGGTTAGCCAGAAGGCCTGGTGTCTCTCCCAGGACCTCGCTGAAGCCGCAAGTCTTAGAAATGGTGGTGTTCCCAGATTCAGAGACTCCCCAAGTTCCTGGACAGGTGCCCAGTGGATGTCAGGGTTCTGTCTTACGTGTGCCAAGCATGGCAGAGTGTGCTTCCAGGAATGCCCCACGAGGAGCCTGGCATCGCCTCCTGGCTGGAAGCCAGCTGCATCCCCCTGGGCGCTCAGAAAGCGGGGCCTTCTGCTCCTGTCCACAGTACAGACACAAGGGGGGTCTGCTCAGTGTCAGCGGAGTGAGCTCCGGCACAAGGAGTGGTGGGGAGCGGGGGACAGGGGACCTGGTGGGGACGTGCCTGGTGCTCTGCATTCAGAGCTGTGCGCCATCCTCATAGACAACCCTCCCACCCTGCCCCACCTTTCCCCTCCACTTTCCCAGTGCAGCTCTGACCGTGTCACTCCCTGGGCCAAAGTCCTGCCCAGTCCCCTGGAATAACGTCCTAAGTCCTTAACCTGGACCGCAGCCCCTGTCCCCATGCAGTCCAGCCTCCCCCTCCTCCACATTCTTCCACATGGCCCGGACTCCCAGGACAGGGCAGGAGGGGCAGCCGGCTGAGCATGGCTGTGAGCTGACACACAGCCTTCATGAGCTGAGGCGGAGGCGGGGCAGGCACCGGGCTCCGCATCTTGTCCATCTTCCGGCTCCCCCAGCAGCGGGGGGAGACCGAGGCACAGAGAGAAGCACAGGGCTCGCCTAGGGTAAGGAAGCTACTGATTCGCTCAGGTGGATTCCACAGTTGCTAAGTGACTCTGCCCAGGGGCCTCCCCTCAAGGGGCAGAGAGCTATGGTCAAGCAGTCTGGCTGGGATGGGACAGCGAGGACCACGTGGGACATTGAGATGAAAATGGGGCTGAATGAGAGTTCTCAGAGGGCTTCCAGGAGGAGGCGGCGGCAGAGAGTTGGGCTGGGAAGGCAGAGAAAGGTTTAGATAAACGGGAAAGGACTCTGGAGCAGCAAGGACAGTGAGCATTCGCAGTGACACAAGCCAAGGAAGGATAGGCCTGGTGTCTCTCCCAGGACCTCGCTGAAGCCGCAAGTCTTAGAAATGGTGGTGTTCCCAGATTCAGAGACTCCCCAAGTTCCTGGACAGGTGCCCAGTGGATGTCAGGGTTCTGTCTTACGTGTGCCAAGCATGGCAGAGTGTGCTTCCAGGAATGCCCCACGAGGAGCCTGGCATCGCCTCCTGGCTGGAAGCCAGCTGCATCCCCCTGGGCGCTCAGAAAGCGGGGCCTTCTGCTCCTGTCCACAGTACAGACACAAGGGGGGTCTGCTCAGTGTCAGCGGAGTGAGCTCCGGCACAAGGAGTGGTGGGGAGCAGGGGACAGGGGACCTGGTGGGGACGTGCCTGGTGCTCTGCATTCAGAGCTGTGCGCCATCCTCATAGACAACCCTCCCACCCTGCCCCACCTTTCCCCTCCACTTTCCCAGTGCAGCTCTGACCGTGTCACTCCCTGGGCCAAAGTCCTGCCCAGTCCCCTGGAATAACGTCCTAAGTCCTTAACCTGGACCGCAGCCCCTGTCCCCATGCAGTCCAGCCTCCCCCTCCTCCACATTCTTCCACATGGCCCGGACTCCCAGGACAGGGCAGGAGGGGCAGCCGGCTGAGCATGGCTGTGAGCTGACACACAGCCTTCATGAGCTGAGGCGGAGGCGGGGCAGGCACCGGGCTCCGCATCTTGTCCATCTTCCGGCTCCCCCAGCAGCGGGGGGAGACCGAGGCACAGAGAGAAGCACAGGGCTCGCCTAGGGTAAGGAAGCTACTGATTCGCTCAGGTGGATTCCACAGTTGCTAAGTGACTCTGCCCAGGGGCCTCCCCTCAAGGGGCAGAGAGCTATGGTCAAGCAGTCTGGCTGGGATGGGACAGCGAGGACCACGTGGGACATTGAGATGAAAATGGGGCTGAATGAGAGTTCTCAGAGGGCTTCCAGGAGGAGGCGGCGGCAGAGAGTTGGGCTGGGAAGGCAGAGAAAGGTTTAGATAAACGGGAAAGGACTCTGGAGCAGCAAGGACAGTGAGCATCGCAGTGACACAAGCCAAGGAAGGAAGGTGACCACTGCCTCAGTCACTGGGCTGCAGGAGCGTGTGTCCAGTTGCAAGGAGGACAAGCAAGGTGAGTTTTCCAAGCTGCCCATCACCCGGGCACAAGGATCTGTTCATTGAGGGTCCTGTCTGAGCGCCCATTTTCTGTTGCAGCTTCCCAGGGTGTTTTGAGTGGAGTGTGAAATCACATTTGCACAGAGGGGTGAACCTTTCTGAGGAGCCATTTATCCCCCAAAATAGGTTTGTAAGGCTTATCGGAAGCTGAGCCCGTGAATCCCATTACACACAGCCCTGGGCTTCCTCAGCCCCGTGTTCTCAACAGCCCGGAGGAGGCGGCTCTGTGAGAGCGGGCCAGGCCTGGTCTCTTTTCTGTTTTTGCACCCTTGAGCGTCTGGGTGCACATTTACCAAGTGGATGCCTGTGTTGAATTTGGCAGTAGGTTGCAGGAAGGAGCTGGGAAGCCCTGGAGATATTTGGACCTGGCGAGGAGGTGGTCATTGGCTTATAACAAATTTGCATTCCTGTACATCAGCTCCACGGGGCTGGACTGGAAAGGAGGCTTATTCATCATCCAGGGTGGAATTTGGGCCCCGGGGTAGCCGGCTTCCATTCCTCTCCCTTGCCCATGTAATCAGTCATGTAAATAGCAACCAATCTGTAAGGAACAATAGAGTTGTGTCCTGTGTTGGTACTGTCCTGGCACAGCCGAGCTCCGTGGGCAGTGGCACTGGTCATGAGAAGGAGACGCACTCAAGTCTCGCTGCAGTGGAATGAACTGTGTCCCCTCCTCCATATAGGTTCAGCGTTGTCTCCCTAGCCCCACTGCGATGGTATCGGGAGCCAAGGACCCTGGGAAGTGACTAAGGTTAGATGAGGTCACAAAAGTGGGGTCCTCATGATGGGATTAATGACTTCATAAGCAGAGAGGAGGGCTTCCTAGGTGGCTCAGGTGGTAAAGAATCTGCCTGCCAATGTAGGAGATGCGGGTTCGACCTCTGGGCGGGAAGATCCCCTGGAGAAGGGAATGGCAACCCACCCCTGTATTCTTGCCTGGAGAATCCTATGGACTGAGCAGCCTGGCGGGCTACAGCCCACAGGGTCGCAAAGAGTCTTACATGCCTGAGTGACTAAACCACAGCAATAACTACAACAAAGCAGAGAGGAGGAGAGTTGACCCTGCTCCACGTAAGGACACAGGAAGAGGGCGGCCGTCTGCAAGTCAGGAAGAGTCCTCACCAGGAACTCACCCCGCCGGTGCCTTGATCTCGGACCTTCAGCCTCCAGAGCTGTGGGAAACAAGCATCTGTTGTCTCAGCCCCGAGTCTGCGGCGCTCTGTTACAGCCGCCCAGGCCGGAGGGTGACACAAAGTAAGGGGAGCTGACTCGCCAGGCAGTAACCTGGGATGGAGACCCAGGGTGATATGATAAGTCAGTGTCAGGAGGCCCAACAAGAGAGTAGGGTGAGGTGACAGAGCGCAAGGCTCCGCCTTCTTCCTTTGGGGAGTAAAAGCCCTTCCGAAAGCTTCAGGAGGACGCCTGGCTGCCACGGTAGACCCCGCCACTTCTGCTGGGGATGGTCACGTGGCTGTTCTTGCTGGGGTGGGTGGCGGTGCATGTCGAGACGCGATCCACACCCTCGCATCCCTCACATCCACTCTTCCCTGCCCTGGTCTAAGCACTGGTGTGGGGCTCAGCTTCTCTCTTACGGGCACGAACACCCCCAGGAGGTGACAGAGCAGGAGAGTGGCTGCAGGAAGCTGGGTCCTTCCGCCTGGACTGCCTGCCCCTGAGAGAGAAGCTGGGCTCCACGGGTGTGAGCTGCTACCACCTGGAGGGGCACGTTTGTTGTAGCAGCTGAGCCTGAACAGGACTGATCCGCGGGTTGAATGGGAAGTTTACCCCTGGGGAGTTGTCCTCACCCTGAAAGGATCTTGTTTTACTCTTGGGAGGAGGTTTGCTGTGCTTTCAGTGGCTTGACATCAAGGCAAGTCAGATAAGCTCTGCTCAGAGCTGAGGCCCGTGGGCAATGCTTCTGCCTACACACTGGCTGAGACGCACTCGTTTCCCTAGAGAAGCCTGGAATGAGCAGCTGACCCATCAGGGGTACCTGGGCTCCCAACAACCCAGGACGAGCACGGGACAGGAACATAATCAGACCTCTGTCTTCTTAAGACACTGAGACTTGAGGGTTGATTTGATTTTATTTTTTAAACTTCATCAGAACCTCAACTGTCCTGACTGATGCACCAGCTGTGTGACCTTAGTGACTTACTCAGCGTCTCTGAGCCTCAGTTTCCTCAACCTCAATAACGTGGAGATGTGAAGATGATGCTTCTGACCTAATTCATTTTGTGGACGGGTTGAGGAGAAACCGTATTTTTTGAGTGCTTAGCAGAGCCCCTGGCACTGGCTGGTCTCCGTCAGTTCTGACTCTCGCCAGTTCTGATTGACCTGCACTCTGCCCCACCCCCACCCCCAGACTTGTCCACCTTTCCCTCTTCCCCGACTTTATTCCTGGCCTGCTCGGTTTAGCGGGGGCCCCGGGGGTTTTGACGTGTGCTGTTTGACACCCAGGTGACATGTTACAAACTCCAGGAGCCTCTGTCAGGAAGACGAGGCCGCAACGCTCGTTAGTTTCCCTGAGATTGTAGATTTTTTAATTCTTTGAGCCCACCCTTTCCATTAGCTGAACTTTTACAGCTTGGAAAGAAGTCAGAAAATTGTACACACTTCCAAGAACTCTTGAGGCGGTTTCCATGGCATACAGTATTCATTATGCCCATGCCCATGTCCAAGTTTGGGACCCAGACACTTTAAAAGCCCCACAGAGAGCTAGGCTTGCTCCAGGCCATCCAGCATTTAGGACAGCAAAGGACACCGGCTCTGGGCAGGCGGCCTGAGTCCCGGCCGTGGCGCTGCCCCTGACAACCTGCTGCCTCACTCTTAGTGAGTCTTCTGTGAAATGGGACAATGACAGTGTCTGCTTCAGAGGGCTGCTGTTGGGTGAAAGCAGTTAATCCATGGAAAGAATTTAAGAGCCATGATGGCATGAAGCAAAAGCTCAGAAAATTCTAGCTGCTGTTATTAATATGATTATTTCCAGTTTGGATCTGGAATAGCCTGCTTCTCTGCTTGCTTGCTCCTCCTGGAGGGCCTTCCCTGTCCATCCGACATTCTCAGCCACTGCTTCTGACATTCGGATGAGTCGGGATCCCCTGTGTAGCAAGTCATGACAAACTTGTTCAAGTTTGTTCAAGAGTTGTTCAAGTTATGGAATTGCTGAAATATGCAAATGATTGATCCATTGCTTTATAAATTAGACTTGATTTATAAATCAACCTTCCTCTGTCAGGAAGACGAGGCCGCAACGCTCGTTAGTTTCCCTGAGATTGTAGATTTTTTAATTCTTTGAGCCCACCCTTTCCATTAGCTGAACTTTTACAGCTTGGAAAGAAGTCAGAAAATTGTACACACTTCCAAGAACTCTTGAGGCGGTTTCCATGGCATACAGTATTCATTATGCCCATGCCCATGTCCAAGTTTGGGACCCAGACACTTTAAAAGCCCCACAGAGAGCTAGGCTTGCTCCAGGCCATCCAGCATTTAGGACGGCAAAGGACACCGGCTCTGGGCAGGCGGCCTGAGTCCCGGCCGTGGCGCTGCCCCTGACAACCTGCTGCCTCACTCTTAGTGAGTCTTCTGTGAAATGGGACAATGACAGTGTCTGCTTCAGAGGGCTGCTGTTGGGTGAAAGCAGTTAATCCATGGAAAGAATTTAAGAGCCATGACTGGCATGAAGCAAAAGCTCAGAAAATTCTAGCTGCTGTTATTAATATGATTATTTCCAGTTTGGATCTGGAATAGCCTGCTTCTCTGCTTGCTTGCTCCTCCTGGAGGGCCTTCCCTGTCCATCCGACATTCTCAGCCACTGCTTCTGACATTCGGATGAGTCGGGATCCCCTGTGTAGCAAGTCATGACAAACTTGTTCAAGTTTGTTCAAGAGTTGTTCAAGTTATGGAATTGCTGAAATATGCAAATGATTGATCCATTGCTTTATAAATTAGACTTGATTTATAAATCAACCTAGACAGCATATTAAGAAGCAGAGACAGCCCTTTGCCAACAAAGGTCTGTATTGTCAAAACTATGGTTTTTCCAATAGTCATGTACAGATGTGAGAGTTGGACCATAAAGAAAGCTGAGGGCCAAAGAATTGATGCTTTCAAACTGATGCTAGAGAAGACTCTTGAGAATTCCCTGGGCAGCAAGGAGATCAAACCAGTCCATCCTAAAGGAAATCAGTCCTGAATATTCATTGAAAGGACTGATGCTGAAGCTAAAGCTCCAATCCTTTGGCCAGCTGATTCGAAGAACCAACTCATTGGAAAAGACTCTGATGCTGGGAAAGATTGAAGGCAGGAGGAGAAGTGGACGACAGAGGATGAGATGGTTGGATGGCATCACCGACTCGATGGACATGAATTTGAGTAAGCTCTGGGAGTTAATGAAGGACAGAGAAAGCCTGGCCTGCTGCAGTCCATGGGGTCGCAAAGAGTTGGACACGACAGCAACTGAACAACAAAATACACTTTTAAAATTAGACCTGATTTTTTGGGGGGTCACACCCCACAGCATGTGGGATCTAGTTCCCAAAGCAGAAGTTGAACCCACACCCTCTGCAGTGGAAGTTGCAGAATCTTAAGCACTGGACTGCCAAGGAAAGTCCCAAATGTCTTTGTATCTTGTAAATTATTTCTTGTTTTATAACTTAGACCTGATTTATTCTCCCTCTCACAGCATCATTCTCGTTTGCACGTGCTATGCCTTCTTTTTAATGGTATAAATCTTTTCATTAAAAAGTATGTCAATAAAACAACTGAAGACAAATCAGAAGATACAAATAAGTAAAAATGAGAAAACGAGAATCACCCCAGCTGAGAGGGAAGCACTGTTGACGTGTGGACATGTTGTTTCTCAGACAGTATCCCTTTCGACGTCATTCTGAAACCCACTTCTCTCCTTTTTCAGGTAAGTTGCTGGTGCTCAGAATGTGACACCAGAAATGGTGAGGTGCATAACCACCCAGGGTTTTCCAGTGGTGGAGACGGGGCCGGGAGAGAAGGAGGGGGCTGGCCAGGAGGTAGTCTCTCCAGAGTGGGGGCTACATCCTAGAGTGGGTTCCGCCTTGAGTCAGCTGTTGGCCCAGGCCTTGGGACTGTGGGGTGGGCACAGTTTCCCTCTCAGGGCCTCCACTGGGCCAAGGGCACCTCTGCAGAGAAGGGAAGGGGTGGTTGAGAGCCCTGAGCAGGCGGAGGAATAGGCTGGTGGAGGGGACATAGGCAGGCTGCCCACTGTGAGCCATCTGCCGCCTGGGTCGGTCATCCCTTTCCTGTTCTGCTCGTCCTCTCTCCCATGCTCCTTGCCCAGGGCCCCCTCTGAAGGAGGCAGTGGACTCCTGGCCTCTGGTTCCAACTGAGTTTGGTCAATGAAAGATTCTGGCAGGAGCAGAGGGTGGTGAGAGGGTGGAGTCTGACAGGTAGGGGTGGGGAAGGCTCCAGGTTCTAGACTCAGGGCACTTGTTAGTTTCTATGGACCCTGCCCTTCATCAACCTCTCTGTGATTCCCTGGTCCAGTGTGCTTGTCCCGTCCCACCAGGGCCTGACCTGTGCAAGGCCTTGTGGTCCAGCGGGGAGATGGTTGGATACAGAAATAGGGCCCCGAGGGGCCCTGGGCTCCCGCCCACAAAGACATTAGAGCAACCCAAGGATTCCAGGGGTCTTGCTCAGAGGACATGGGAACAATGGGGAGGGACATCCCCAGGGAGAAGTGCCATGAGCCCAGCATCACCCCCTAAGAAGGGAGCTGCCTTACCCACTGGGGTGAGGGCTTCTCCTGCCAGGCCCTGTGGTGGGTGCTGCAGCCACTGCAGGACACGGGCAGGGGTGTCCTCTTCCCCAGTGGAGGTGCATGCCAGCAGGCCAGGCAGAGAGCCAAGGTGCAGAGGAGCAAACCAATTAGATCACGGCCATCCTGCAGGGGATACGCAGAGTGGCCACACCCGAGGTCAGCATTGGCCAAAGTGCGGCGGGTCCACTGGGCAGTGAATCAAGATGACTCCCACACTGAGAGACACTGCCCTTTCCCCAAAGAGGAGGCTGCTTCCCGTCCTTCTGCTCAAGTCTGGGAGAGACCCTCCACTTAGTGCTTGGAACCCCTCCGCCTGCAGGAAGCACTGGGCCCACCCCGCGCCCCTAACAGAGGGAGGGCAGGGCTGAGGTGGCGACTGGCCTGAACTCCATAGCAGTGATCTCCTTTTCAGTTTTTATCTGCAGAGTTACTTTTCTGTGTGGTGATGCTGGTTTTCTATTTACAGTAAGAGGGGCAGAGCTTCCTTTTTGAAATACATGCATTTAAAAAGTAAACGGGGAATCCAGTTAAATAAATAATAGACTAAATAATTAAGGATTCAGGCCGGGAGGGAGGCATGGCAAGACCAGCCACCCTGGTCTCCGTGGTTTCGCACTTTCAAGAACTCTGTGATCTAAAGCAATGGTTCTCAGAGAGAGGGCCCCAGCCAGCGGCATCCCCTGCCCCTGGGAGCCTGTAAGAGATGCGCCGTCTCAGCCCCCAGCCAGGCCCCGCAGGATCAGAACTCCCGGCCCCTCCCGTGGGCCCAACCTTGTGCCCAGTGGTGGCAGGAGGAGGATTGTGACACTTTCCCAAACCTAAAAGCCGCTGCCCTCAGCCTGTGCTGTTCCCGCTCAAGCAGAGCAGGAACTACTTAGAAGGGAAAACGCTGAGCCAGGACCCCCGGGGCTGGCCTGGCCAAGGGCCCTCAACCACGCTGCTCAGAGACCTCACAGCCTTCAGCACTCAGCTGCCTCAAGATGGATGTCTGGGGCTTTCCAAACGGGTTCGCGACGTCCTGCTCCTTCAGGCTTTCAAGGCTGGGTTCTGTGCTTATGGGTGCTGGCACCCACTGGGGACGAAATGATCACCACAAAGCGGGGCCTCCAAGTTTTGGGGGCTGTTACCACCCCCCTACCCCCTGACTCAGACAGGCAGTCTAGATCAAAACTCAGAGCAGAGGCTCATGGGGCAACACCAACTTCCCCAAGAGCTGTGTGCGGTGATCATTTTTATCCTCGTTTATTTATCTTTTTAATGCTGGTCTCGTGCACTATATGGATAATAGATCAGGGACGGTGGGCAAAGGTTTCCTTAAAGGGCCAGAAAGCAAAGCTTCTATGCTTCCTGGCCGTGTGTCTCCATCATAATGTCTCAAGTCTACCCCTGCGGCGTGCTCAAGGAAGCATTCCTTGGGGGCCGGGTGACGAGCGGGCCTACTGGCAGTGATGTGCAGCCCCGTCCGGCCCCTCTATGCCCACCTGTCCATCCCCCCAGGGGCCATCAATGGCCTGCTGCTAAGGCCTGCTCAGATGCTGCCCTCAAGGAAGGGCAAAGCACACCTCTAGTGACAAGTCAAGCCTCAGATCCAGGACAGCTCCTCCCGGGACAGGCCAGGCCTTTATGATCATGACCTTACAGTCCAACCTCCCCACCCTGGGCAGTGCTTTACCCCCACCAAATCCCAACACAGGGAGATACTGTTAGAACTCTCAAGAGAAAACTCTGTGTTTCAGGGCTCATTTCCCAGGGAACCCGTGGCCCACCAGAAGCTGCTGCCAGCTGTGAGAAAAACTCTGAGTGAGCCCGCTTCTTGGACTCAGGAGGAGGCCCCCAGTGTCCAAGACTTGAGGACAAAGCAAGGCAGCATCTGATGGCCCCTCTCTCGCACACAGTGTCTGGATACTGTACTGCAAACCCAGGAGATCCAGCCCCAGTTTGTACAGATGCTGGTGGGGCTCCCGGCCGGACCCCTAGCACGAGGCTTCTTGGATTAACTTGCGAGCCTCCAACATGTGGCAATGTTTACTGGGTAGGAACCTACCTAATTATCTCACAGATGCTCACCTGGAGCATCTCAGCCCTTCCCTCCTCCAACCTTTCCATCAGCCCAGAAAAAAGGAATACACAGCTTTTACGTTTTCAGCTTCTCGAGAAGCTTAGACTGGACAGAAGAGATGCATGTGGCCTGGCACAGGCTCCTCTGAGCCAGCCCCCCAGGGAAGTAGAAAATCCAAATGGGTGTGGTTTGGTAACAGGAGACCGGCTACACGCTGACACAGAGACGGAGCAGTCACAGCTAACGATCGTGAGCAGAGAGCACCGACAGACAACGGGATAAACAACCTGCGGTCCGTCCATACAGTGCAATGCCACGCGGCAGTCGAAGAAACAACAACACAGATGAACCGCTAAAACATGACGTGAAAGAAGCCAGACACGGAAGAATGCGTGCTGGGTGGTTTCCTTTGGGTTAGGGTCCTAACCAGGCAGGAGTAATCAATAGTGAGAGAAAGCAGACGGGTGTTGCTTGGTGACGAGGAGGAGGGCTGCCAGCTGACCGGAAGGCGCGCGCAGAGCTCGGAGGGTGGTACGTGCTCCGTCTTGATCTTAGGGGTGGTTACGCAACTGAACACCATCACCAAACCTGGCGAATGGCATCTCCACGTGAGCGAATCTGGCTGGCATTTCAAGAGATGGAAACCAAGTCTTCTCCCCTTGAGAACAGGCCAGAGGTCGTGACTCACTTTGAACAAATAGAATTAGTGGAAATGACGGTGTGACTTCAGAGACCTGGTCATTAAAGACTCTACGTCTTCTATTCTGGTCTCTCTCAGCTCATTCCCTCCAGGGGAGCCCTCGGCTCTGCTGGGAGGATGCTCGAGCAGTCCGTTGGAGGAGCCCTCGAGGGGAAGCACTGAGGCCTCCTGCCGGCAGCCTCACCAGGGAGCAGCCCCTCCAGCCTCGGCTGAACCATCAGATGGGAAGGCAGCCCCGCCACGCTCCAGCCATGTGCATCCCCACCAAACACCAGCCAAGCCGTCCCTGAGTTCCTGACCCTCAGAAATGAGGAGGTAGTAATTGTTGGTTGTTTTAAGCCACTAAGTTGGAGATGAGTTGTCACACAATAAGAGGTGTGTAATAAGAGAGAAATGCTGTTTTCCTTGCTGCTGACCTGTCATACACAGTATGGTGCCTGGCACATAGTAGGCATTCAAATTAATATTGATGAGTGAATGAAGAGTACATGAATTAAATTATGAAAAAAATAAGAACTATCATTGGACTATCATATCATAGCCTTAAGGGAGAGTAAAAAAAGCATTTGTTGTGGACCTACTATGTGCAGCCATTGCCCCACATTGGTTTATTAACCTCACCAAGAACCCCTGAGACGAGTAACTGCTGCCAGTGTGCAGACGTGGAAGCTCTCTTGTGCTTGGAGGCCCCGTCCCAGGGCATAGCCCCCCTCACCACCAGCACCCCCACCTGGCACCTGTGTCACAAGCGCTGGCCCTGCACTGACCCGTCATCCTCACCCGGAGTCCACGCTTACATCAGGGTTCACTCCGGGCCCTGGCATGGCCCTCCTCATCCCTAGAGCCCTCAGTTCCTAGGAATATCTTCTCACTGCAGAAGTGTAACTGATGTTTGCTCCACTGAATTTAAAGAGGGAAGAAAAATGATAGCGGGAAGAAGCGAAGTGCAAATATGAAACATCCGCTTTCAGAAGACGACACCAAGGCGTGGAGAGATTCCATGACTCGGCCGCAAACCATGGGCTGGTCGTGACCCCGCTGAGCTTGAGAAACTGAGATGAGCAACTTCTCATCGATGGAGCTCCCATATTCATCACTGTCATGGTATCATCTTATTTTCCTTTTAAAATGACTTCAGAGTAATAGACGCCTTTTGTTCATAGAGATTGGAAACTACAGAAGAGTCTTAAAATTTCATATCATCTACCTTCTCCCTTAGCCGAGAAGAAAGCGACTGTGTATTTGGTGTACCTCTTCTGATCATCTATACCATTTTTATGCAATAAGGAGGGGAATTGTATGATGCATATTATGGGAAGGGCATTTTGGCCTTGGCATGACTGTCATTTGTGCTGGATGATTATCTGTTGTGAGGGGCTGCCCTGTAGCTTTCAGGATGTCTGGTGGTACTCTGCTGCCTGCACATGCCAAGAGCTCACTCAACTTTTAACAACCAAAAGTGTCTCCAGATGCTGCCATACAGACATTTCTCCCCAGCTGGGAACCAGCTATGTCATTACCTGCTTGTTTCACCTCCTCAGATGCCATAAGTGTTTTTCCAAGCCATAGGCATCCTCTCACATAGAATATTTTAATGGATGCTTGGATTGTGTCTAATCCACGGGCCATCATCTATTAACCGACACTCTTAGGGGACATCCCTGCAGCTCCCAGTTTTACTCAGTTTGTTTTCAAACCCTGGGCATCACTTCAGTCTTCACCTCCACTGAGGAATATCAAGCTCTGCACTGACTGGTCCAGAAAAATACAGTTTTTCTTTGTTCTGCAGAAAGTGCCCCGGGAAGTCTGGGTGGACTGTGGCTTCTGTAAGGAACTCTCTGGCAGGAGGAACTGCTTTCAAAGACTTGGCAAGCACGGCCTTCACCTTGCTGTGGATTTCCTGTGACGAGCTGGGGCCCTGAGATGCTAAACAATAGAGCCTCGGTGGCACGACCTCTTCCCTCGCTGCTGGAAGTCACTACAAAAAGCTCAACCCTGCTTTCACAACCAAGCTGCTCAGAACTAATTTAAAACTTTTGATTAAGCCAGCATCTAAAATGGCAGCCTCAGGCTGTTCTTATATCCTCTGAGTAGTTAATTACAGAGCAGCTGGTCGACTTGACCAGTGTAATGGATGCAATGCCTCAAACGGGACTCCTAGGGGAGCCGGGTTGGAATGGAGAGAAGCTTGGACTGGGGGTTGGAACACCTGGTGTTCTAGTCCTTTGGTGTGAAATTAGGAGGCTTAGAACCTCTGTGAGCCTCAGTTTCCTCATCTGTAAAATGGGAATAACACCTCCCCTATCCAACACGCAGAGATCTTGGGAAGGTTCTGTGAGTTTCTTTATCTTTAGATGCTTTGCAGAGTGTCACACCTTATAGAAATGTCAGCAACTGATGGGAGACTTACATTAGGAGCAGGCTTTTTAACTATGATGCTCCTCCTCCATTAGATACTGTTTCCCTCTGGATTCAGGGCAGGAAAGAGAAGTCATTCTAAGAAGTCAGATAATCACAAGTGTTAGGAAGGATGTGGAGAAGGTGGAACCCTTGTATTCTGCAGTGGGAAGCGAAAATGGTATGGCTACTGGTAAATCATCTGGTGGTTTCTCAAACAATGAAATATAGAGTCACCACATGACCCAGGAGTTCCACTCTAGAGTACACACCCGAGAGGACCGAAAACATCTGCCCACATGAGCACTTGTACACAGACAGTTACAGCAGCATGATTCACTGGAGCTGAAAAGTGGAAGCAGCTCCCATGTCCATCAAAAGAGGTGAATGGATGAATGGAATGTCGTCCACGCCCACAACGGAACAGGACTCAGTCCCAGAAAGGAAGGACACACTGACGCAAGCTACAGTCTGGGTGAATCTTGAAACCGCTGCCGAGGGAGGAAAGTCAGGCGCGGAAGCCCACGCTGCATGCGTCCATGGATACGGGGCGCCCAGATCAGACAGATCCATACAGACAGGGAGCAGGCTGAGCGGCTGACTGGGCTGGGGGATGGGGAAATAGGAGAGGTCGCTAAAGGGTACAGGATTTCTTTTTGAGGTGGTGAAATGTTCTAAACTGCCTGTCATGACGCTTGCACACATCTGCATAAAGCAGCCAAGTCTTGAGCAAAGTCTTGGGCGGTACAGAAAATGATGCTAGTTTCCTTTCTGATTTTCAAGTCAAGTGGGGATGTGGTAGCTTGTGCTTCTGTGTGTGATGGCCCTTGGTGTTCCCTGTCACAGGACCACGGGGAGCACACAGCAGATGCTCAGAAAATAAAGGCCGCCAAGTGAGAGGAGGAACAAGTGGGTGAGCAGAGGAAGGAAACCCACTGTATGTGGCTCGTTCAATGATAATGGACGAATCTTAGGAATGACATGCGGGAGGCGTGAAGAACTGGGAGACCGAAACACATGCACACTATTGCTCCCACGCGTAACACAGGCAAGGGGTGAGAGTACACTGTCATAGCACTGGGAACCCTAGTTCACGCCCTCTGGTGAAAGGGGAAGGAGTCCCAAAGGGAGGGGACATACGTGTATGTGCGGCTGATTCATCTTGCTGTACAATAGAAACCAACACAACATGTAAAGCAACTATCCTCCAATAAAAATCTAAGAAGGAAAAAATGATAACGTGACCCTAACATTTTCAGTCCCTTTCTTCGCTGAATGTTACTCCATGTAGGAAATTCGTTTTGCTTCTTTAGATCTCACTGATTTACCCAAAAGTCAATAATAAAAATGATTTTTTTACATGTGCATTCATTTGCTACATGCTAGAGCACTTCACTCGTACTGAGACGTGGGTCCTAGTATTATTTCCGTGTTATAAATGAAGAGACAGAGTGCCTCAGCTGCTCTAGCGATGAAACAGCCTGAGATACAATCACATACAAGGTCATTCGTTGCAGTACTGGAGTAGCAAAAGACTGGAAGCTAAATGCCCAACAAGTGGGCACTGTTTAAATGAATGACGGTATATACTTTGGGTAGAATATGATTTAGCTGTTCAAACAATGAATCAGGCAGGTATTTTTTATACACTGATATGGAAGTATCCCCAAGATACAGTAACTGAAAATTAAAAATAAAAGCAAGAGAGAGCACAGCTGGTACATGTTCTGGTTATATCTGGAAGGATATTAAGCGAATGGTAAGAGTGAGTGCTTCCCAAGGGTGATCTGAGAAGCTGGGTGTGTCGTGGATGCTGCAGTAACAACGCCCTAAGTCTAAGTGGCTTGTGACAGAGGTTTGGTTCTTATCTGTACACGTTGGCCACAGGACAGCAGGGGCTCTCTGCTCATAGATCGCTCAGGGATGCAGGCTGACAGAGCCGTCCCCATCTCTGACGATGCTGCTCGTCGGAGAGCTCTGGAGCTCTTGCACTGATAGTGAGCTCCAGCCTGGAAGTAACACGTGTCACTTTTTTTGTTTGTTTTGAGTCATGCTGTGTGACAAGTGGGATCTTACTTCCCCAGCCAGGGTCCAAATCCTCACCACTTGCATTGGAAGCACAGAGTCTTAACCACTGGACCATCAGTGATGTCCCTAACATGTCACTTCTGCCCATAAGTCCCTGGTCGGCACTTGCTACCTGATCCCCCAGCCACTGGGGGCCAGGAGATGGAAATCTACCTGCACCTGGAGGTGGAGAACCTCTGTGCAGTATTAGTGCCGGCCACCTGGGAACAGACATGGGCAGGAGGATAACGTTTCCCTCATAGACCCTTTCAAACATTGGAAGATTTTTCCCAGGCATGAATGGAAATGTCTAACAGGAGCTTCCATGGGAGTAAAGTAACAGGCAAGGCAGGCATAAGTTTCAGGGAATCTAGGACCGAGAGACCAGAGATCTCACCAGTTGAGAGGGGAGGGACCAGTGCAGGCTATTTGACTTTCATGGTGCATTTAAAGAGCACCTACTGTGTGCCAGGGGTGGGCTCTGCAACGGAAACACGAAGGAGCTCAGAGCCGACTGGAGGGGAGTTGGGACACTGGGGTTCAAGCCCGAGCTCTCCTTGAATATCCTCATTTGTCTCACCCATTTACAAACGGGCCTCCAAGGACCTACTGTGGACAGTTACATGAGGGGGTTGAGGGTGGCATGAACAGTGATTCTGTGGTCCACGAGGCACCTCACAGGTGGAAACGGGTCTGCATCTTCAACCCCCTGACACGTTTGCAAGAGGACAAAGAACTGCCCCTGGGAGACCTCCATCCTCCCGTCTTCCCCTCCTTCCTCTTATTTCCTTCTTTCTGCTAATGGACTGGCTCTCTGGGGTTAATCAGGCCACTTTTCATTCTGTTAAACTGCATCATTTTTGATCTCTCCACTCAACAAATCTGCACAAGCCACGTTAGAAGTTATTTGTGGAGCATAATCTGCTTAGTATCTTATCAAAACTTTGAAAGCTGTAATTCAGTTCAGATGGGGCACTTGGGGGCTGCAAAGGGGGAGGGAAAAAAGAATGTCAGAATGCTGGGATTATCAAGATTTGGATTAGCAGGCAATTTCCTGAGTTCGCCGACTTCATAGATGAGGTCAGAGAGGTCCGTTCTGAGTGGAGCCCATTAATCTCCGTTGTTAGCGAGGAAGCGTTGGAAAGTGCAGGTGTTAACAGTCTCCGTGTTATTTTTGGGAGAATGTGGACTGAACACTCGCAGGAAGTGTACTATTCCCTTGCCAGCATCCTGGAGTGTTATTTTAGGCAGCAGAACTGAGGCTTGTGAGCAGAAGCCGGGTTTCAACACACCTTTAAGGCAAGAAGGGTACTCTGAGGCAAGAATTCTGCTGCAAAGGTGGGGAAAATTAAAATAATCAATGTGCTCTGCAAGGATGCTCATAAAGGTTGTCCACAGACCTCTCCAGGAGAGCAGTGGCCTCAGCTACCAGTCCATCTGACTTGGCAGAATCTGTGGACCAGTCCTAGTTCTCTGGATCAGATGAGCTAGTCTGAATGAAACTAGCCCGCAAGAGCACACACACACACACCCCAACTCAGCGTGCACACCTCTGCCTACATAAGGGCTGTTTCCCTTATAATTTGAGTTTACTCTTTAAATATAGACTATAAACTCTAAATTTAAAAAAAAATCCGATAGAGTGTGTTCGACCATTCTGAAAGGTTGTGTTGGAAATGCAATGGAATTTTCTCTTTCAGCCCCTCCAGCTGCGCAGCAATTTGGAGTGAACATCAAGAACATAAACTCTTCATGCCGAACTGCCAAACTTCTGGCTTTCTAGCTGGGGGCCCTTGGGCAGATTTCTTACCCTCTCTGTGCCTTAGTTTCTCCATCTGTAAAATAAGGGAGGACGTAACTGTAATAATGTGTCAAAAAGGTTGTTGTGTTGAACTAATGCAAATACAGGCACACCTTGGAGACACAGCGGCTTCAGATCCAGATGCTGTGAGAAAATGAACATTGCAATGAAGAGAGTGACACAACTTTTTTTTAATGCTCGTGCATATAAAGTCATATTCTACCCCTGAAACCCATATAACATTGTAAATCAACTCTGCCTCAATAAAAAAGTTATGTTCACACTGTGCTCGAGTCTACTGGATTGCAATAGCATTACTATTATTATTACTATTACAAGACCCTAATCTTAAAAAAAACAATGTGCAAGGTAAAAAGCAATTCTTACCTCAAGTAAAAATATTTCATTGTTAAATATTTATTGTTAGCAATGCTATAACAGCAAAGCAATAGCATATGTCACTAATCACAGATCACTATTACAAATATAATGAGTTCAGAATATGGAGAGAATTAGCAGAATGTGACACAGAGACGTGGACTGAGCGAATGTTGTTGGAAAAATAGAGCTGATAGATTTGCTCAGCTCAGGGTTGCCACAGCCTTCACGTCATACAAAATGCTGTTACCTGCGATGCGAAACAAAGCGAAACGCAGTGACGTAAGGCACGCCCGTAAACTGCCTGGAACAGCACCAGGCGCACGGGAGGTGTGACGTGAGCTGGTTTTGAGGACGACAGTGGTGATGGTCACAGTGATGAGGATGAAGGTGGTGATGGTGATGATGTGATTGATGATTATCCTCGTCCACGTGAGTGGCTAGGACAGAAGATCCTCGACGGGGTGACTCATAAGCATTTATTTCTTATGGTTCTGGAGGCTGGGAGGTCCAAGATCAAGGTGCTGGCAGATTTGGTGCCTGCCGAGAGCCCAATTTCTAGTTCATAGCAGGCCACCTTCTTGCTGTGTCCTCACATGCAGAAAAGGCAAGAGACCCCTGCATCTTCATTAAGGGCACTAATCCCATTTACAAGAGCTCCACCCTCAGGATATAATGACCTCCAGGCCCCAACCCCTCGTACCACCACACTGGAGTTAGGTTTCAGTGGATCAGGAATGGGGATGGGGTGGGGACACAAATATCCAGTCTGTAGCAATGACCGTGGTTAGGATGGTGGCTCCCTGTGTTTAAATGCATGATACACACAAGCCAGGGAGTCTAGGAATATATACGGGGTGGGTGTTCACGAAGCTTGTGTGCTTATATCCTGAGACTACTAATTAGAGAGATCACTTGTGGTTAGCTGTCAACCAGCAAGCCCCACTGAGTGGATTAAAGTATCTCCCAGGGCTTGATTAGGACCTGGGAACACTTGGTTAGAGAGTCTGTGGTCATTTCTAAGGACAAGGGACTCCAGCCCTTTCCTGAGGAACACAGGCTCCACTGTGTAGATTTCTCTGGGAAAGTGAGATGGACAGTGCACTTCCCACGCACAAGAAGACCATCTATGCAAAGAGACAGGGAGAAGCAGAGAGCCCTCCGGCCTTATGACAACCTACGAGATAAGATGCTGACCCTGTTGCTTCACAGACAAGGAAACCAAGTCCTGGAAAGACCACACACGGGGTGGAGGGGACAGGCCAGGGCTTGAAGCTGTCTGCAGAAACCTCATCTGGAGCCAGTCACACCAGGGGACAGCGTGTGTGGCTGTGCTGTGTGCTGCTGCTGTTCAGCCGATCAGTTATGTCCAACTCTTTGTGACCCCTGACCGCTGACCGCCAGGCTCCTCTGTTCATGGGATCTCCAGGCAAGAATACAGGAGGGGGTTGCCATTTCCTCCTCTAGGAGATCTTCCCGATCCAGAGACTGACCCCACATCTCCTGCATTGGCAGGAGGATTCTTTACCACTGAGCCAGTCGGGAAGCCCTGCTCTGTGTGGTGGCTGCCAAGTCCAGAGATGGGATTCCCAATCTTTCTGCCAGGGTGTCTCAGACCCTGGTTCAGGAAGTTCTTCTCCAGGCAGATGCTACAATGCAGATTCCAGCTGTGGTCCCACAGATGTACTCAGCTTGGAGGTCCAGGCATAGGCGAGGGGTCTGCACTGCACCGTGGCCCCATGTGAGAAGATGGGGGGGCCACTGCCTTGGAGAAATACGGATTTCTGCTCCACTGCTGCTGGTCCTCAGCCACAGTCTGGGTTTTCTAAAACGGCAGCCCAAAGGGACCGACCCTTTCAAGTGGACTTTGTTGAGACACCTGATGTCCAGCAGAGGGGAAGGCAGATGAAGAAACAGCTCAGGAGCAGAAGACGGAACCACAAAGTGGGCTCCGCTGCTTCTTAGCCTGAATGTCACTTTCGGGCTCAGTCTCTTCATCTATAAGATGGGTACGATAGTCCTCATACCATCAGGGTCCAGGAGATGAGGCTTCTGAAACACAGTGCTATGTGTCCACCACTAACGACCCTCATTCCCAGAGCCTTCAGCCCCTTCTTCCTGTCCACACCAGAGAACACGCCCCCAGGTGCGTGCCTGGCCTTCTCTGGGGAGGATAGCTCAGCAGGCAGGGTCAGGGTTGGGGACTCATCAGCCCCACCCAAGCCCATTGGAAGCGGCAGCTTCACGTGGAGGAGGCTCTAATTACCTCACACAAGGAGGCAAATGGGGGATAAAATTACTGGCAACTCAAGTCATAAATACTTACTTTCCCTTTTAACATTTTTACGATACTCCCTCTTTTCAGATGCAATAATTTACCCTAATGTGTTCCTCCTGCTGCGTTCTCCACTCATCTGACATCTGTGTAAATGTCGGGACAGCAGAACCAGAGTAAATCACATTCTACTGATTCTGTGCATTTCATCCTGTGGTGCGACGCTGAAGCCGCATCAGCTTTACCTGCCAGTGTGAGGACCAAGAACACCAGACTCTGCCCCTCTGTTATCTCGATGAACAGGACATAAATTTTAACTCCTGCAACTGGAAGAGTACCAAAATGCCATCGAGTTGGTCTGGATGTTTTTTAAAGAGTTGGAATGGAACATATTTGTCTCATCCCGTTCACCCGGGGAGTCCTGGATCAGTGTCTAGTGGGCCTGCCTCTAAACACTTAATGAGGGAACTTCGGGAGGACATGGGGAGAGACAGGCTACTTGTTTTCTAAGATCGCATCGTATGGGAAAGCTTCCCGAATGGAATTCTGTTGAGGTCTGATGTCATGTAAAGAGATAGACAGTGTCTCCATTGGGATTAGGTTCCAATGAGGAAGACAAAACAAACAAAAATAAGTAATGGATGGTGGCTTAAACACACCCTATTTGATTCTGTAGCATAAAAGAAGATATGCAAGGCTGGTGTGCTGCTTCCATGAGTTTAACAGGGGACAAGACTCCTTTCAGCCTCCTACAGGGTGGCCCTCTTCCTTATGGTCCAAGATGGCTGCCTGAGCCCTGGCCATCGCATCCAAGTCCCTGATGGCAGGATGGAGGGAGAGAAGAAAGTCTATGCCTTCCTTCTTTTTAGAAAAAAAGTTTTTTAGGACTGTTCTTATTTTTAGTATTATGGTTTTAGTTTTGGCTGTGCTTTGCTGTGCGGGCTTTCTCCAGTTGCAGAGCACAGGCTTCACGCTGCCCGGGCTGCTCTTGTTGCAGAGCATGGTGTCTAGGACTTGTGGACTCCAGTACTTTCGGCACATGGGCTCAGCTCTTGTGGCTTCTGGGCTCTAGAGCACAGGCAGTTCTTCCATGGCATGGGATTTTTCCGGATCAGGGACTCACATCTCCTGCCTTACTGCAAGCAGATTCTTTACCACCGAGCCACAGGAAAGCCCTTGTTATAATTAATGAGTCAATACTGACACATTATCACTAACGAAACTCCATACTTTATTCGGGTATGGATGTGAGTGTTGGAATATAAAGAAAGCTGAGTGCCAAAGAACTGATGCTTTTGAACTGTGGTGTTGGAGAAGACTCTTGAGAGTCCCTTGGACTTCAGGGAGCTCAAACCAGTCCATCCTAAAGAAATCTGTCCTGAATATTCATTGGAAGAACTGATGCTGAAGCTGAAACGCCAATAATTTGGCCACCTGATGTGAAGAACTGATTTATTGGAAAAGACCCTGATGCTGGGAAAGATTGAAGGCAGGAGGAGAAGGGGATAACGGAGGATGAGATGGTTGGATGGTATCACCAACTCAATGGACATGAGTTTGAGCAAGCTCTGGGAGTTGGTGATGGACAGGGAAGCCTGGCGTGCTGCAGTCCATGGAGTCGCAAAGAGTCGGATATGACTGAGTGACTGAACTGAAATGAACTGGTACTTTCTTCAGATTCCCCAGGTTTTCAGCTAATGTCCTTCTTCTGTCTGAGGCTTCCATCCAGGGTCCTCACACCTCACCCTTGGTCATCACATCCCCGTAGGCTCCTCTTGGCTGAGACAAACAGTTCATGCTCCTCCCTTCTGAGGAGACTTCCCAGAGGTGTCACATGACATGTGCTCCTGCTTCTCATGGCCATGCCCAGCTGCAAGAGAGTCTGGAGGTGAGTCTTCCTTCCTGGTGCCATGTGGGCAGCAGAGGACTAAGGAAGAGGTGGAGAATGGATCCCGGGGACAATGAACAGCGCCTGCCATGGAAGGGTCTTAGGAGACCACCCTGGAGGGCCTGCGATGTGGGGCCTTCCTCACAGCCCCAGTGGGCCAGGAAAGGTAAGCAATTACCCTGTGATCACACAGCAGGGCCAAGAGAAGAACCCAGCACATGTCCTTTCCCATCTCCCAGGCTCCGCCACGCTCCTCTCCTCTCCTGCTTGGGCTTGTTTCCGAGTAGATTCCAGCTGTCATCCTCTGCTCATGTCAAGTCTCCATTCAGGCCCTGCAGCCGTCAGGAAGGCCTCCCTCATCCCTGTCGCCCTGGGCTGGATTGAATGGACCAGAGGATATGTTCTCCAGTGGGTCTGCTTGGTGAGTGCTCCCTGTGGGGCCAGCTTTGTTTGCTCAGGGCTCCACACTGTCTCCTGGAACCCTCAGAGCCATCTCACGGACAAGTGTGATTATTCTCCTAGCTTCATATAAGAAGCGGCTGAGGGCTGGCTCAAGCTCCCAGTCGGCCTGGGAAGGAGCTGGGTTCCCAGGCAGGCTCACCTCCGGAGCCCACGCACAGACATAGTGTCACACGGCGTAAGGCTGGGCCTCCCCTCTCCCTCACACGGGATGGGGCGTCTGCGGTCTCTGGGAGGCTCTCCCAGCTCCTGAGGGTCAGCAGGGCTGGCTCCTGCTTGGGGACTCGGAGGGCCCCTGCCCCTGCTCCGCCGGCCCATTCTGCCCCCGTCCCGGCTCTGCGCGGTCGTCACACGACAGTCTTCTCGGTGTGGGTGGGTCTGAGTCCGAATTTCCTCCTCTCATAAGGACACGAGTCATCGGATTAGGGCTCATTCTAACCCAGCACGACCTTATCGTAACTTGATTAGACACAATTTCCAAATAAGGTCACCGTCACGGGTCCTGGGGGTTAGGACTCGAGCACACTCCAACGCACCCCAGGGAGCTGGGAGGAGAGCTCCCCCCATCAGCACGGTCCACTGGCCTGCCAGCTTGTTTATCTTTAGCTTCTATAGCAGACTGTCAGCAAGAAACTCATGTCTCGAACGGGGACCTGAAGAGGGCTGACTAGGGGAGGGTTTACGAGGGAACTGCAAGGGGTGGTGCAGCCACCTCAGCATGAATGGGGGGCTGCTTGGCTGACAGAGGGGCTGGCAGGAGTTCCCAGCGCCCCTGGAATAGAGGCCTCCCGGGAGAGAAGCCTGTCTGCGGAAGCTGGGGCCTTCCCCAGAGGGACATGGACGGCGTGAGCCCGAGCAAGGCCCACAGACTCTCCACCGGCTCTCCCCCACCCCCTGCTCGCTTGCTGGTGCTTTCATTGGCTGAACTCACACGGAAGCCAGGCCAGGGGAGCCCCATTAACACCGCGTGTTGCAAGTCACAGCCTCCAAGGGCAGAGTGGGGAAGAAAGGGTGGCGAGAGGGGTCCCACCAGGGTCTAAACCGCCCTGAGACGTGTTAACCGCCCAGGGCTCATGGTGTGGGCTCCCCCCGTGGCCGGGGTGCAGGTGGGTAGCCTGAGTCCAGCCCGCAAGATACCTGGCACCGACATCCCGATCTGGAGGTGAGGCTCCCTGGGGCTCACCACGGGGTCACCAGCTGGTTCAGGATTTCATTTCCAGGCTCTCATCCCACTGTCACAACCTCCTAGAAAGTCTGTGCACTCGCTAACACACCTTTCCAAATGCCTTCGCTCCCGGGACAGGCCAGAGTGAAGGTCTTGTTCTAACCCGGACTCCTAAGTGATGTCAACGTGGGGCAATGGTCTGGGTCCCCCTCCAAGAGAGAGACCTCACCTTCAGCCAGGCTTCTGAAGACTCTTGGAGTGGAAGAGGTGTGAGTGGGGGCTACGAGCAACTCCCAGAAGCCAAAGACACACTCAGATCTGAGTGGGGGCAAAACAGCGTTCAGAGCCCGGTGGAGCTCCAGAGCCTGTGGGAGAGGGCAGCATGGGTGGAGGGGATGTTGCTGCCTCAGTGCCACAAAGGACGGGGACCAAGAAGAGTCTGATGTTTCTCAGCCTCCCTCCATTCCTCGGCCTCCTGCTGCCTCCCCTGGGGGATCCCATGATGAGCTGGAGAGAGGAGGTCCTGGGAGCTCAGGTGTGCTATCTTCCTCCTTGGGCTCAGTGGGACACAGGCTGGGGAGAGTGTGGGGCTGAGCAAACCTCTTCCCCAGGAGACCAACGCCTGCTGCGGCTGCTGAGCACTCTCCGAGCTTCACTCACACGACCTTGTCCAGCCTGGACCATGTGCAGTCTCTGAGACGTGCTGGCAGGCTGTCGCCTGGGCACCTGTCCGATGCCAGGCCAGAAGGATGGCTACCCTGTTTGTGCTCACAGCAACCCCCGTGGCTAAGCAAGATGTGTGTCTTGTCCCCTTTTCTGAGACAGAGAAAACAGACTCCGAGAGGCCAGCGTTGCTTCTTGAGTGTGTGGCGATCAGCGGAGCAAGCACCCTCAGGCTTCAGGAACTCAGCCCGACACAGGGTCCTCTCTCGTCAGGTCCAGCCCAGGATGTGGGATGCGCCATCCGCTCCACGTGGTTACTCCAGAACCCAAGGCCCATTTTCCTAGGGTCGTGGAGTCTCCCACTGGATCCCAGTGTCCAGTCAGTGGCCAGGGGATCATGAAAGACGATGGAAGTTTAGGGGCCAGCCTGGCCGTGGCAACAGGGCACTCCTTCCTGTATCCGTCGGCTGGAAGCCAGTCTCGGGGCCCCACCTGACTGCTGGGGTGGTGGATGAAGTGCGCTGTGTGCCGGGAGGCAGGGGTGACATCACAGACTCCACGGGGCACTTCCGGTGGGCACTGCATGGGGGGCACAGTGGAACCGCGTGGCTGGGGAAGGGGCCCTCAAGGCACAAGATGGGGAGTTGGGGGCAGGGCCCGATGTGCGGCCTTCATGGGCCCTGGCTCTGGAAGCGTTGAGGGAGATAGGACGGCAGACTAACTGACTCTGGCGAGGCCGCTCGGCCGGTAGCCTGCAGCCGCGCTCTCCCAGCCCCGGCCCCGCAGCTGTCTCTGTGCTCTCTGCGGTGGCGGCTGTGGAGCCCCACCCCCAGCAAGGGCGGCGCTCTGCCACTGCCCAGTCTTCCCGGAGATGCTTTGAGACGCAGGTCCATGGGCCTCTGGGTCCGGCGTCTGCAGAGCCAGCCGCTCACCTGTGCCAGGCAAGTCAAGGCACCCGGGAGCCACCCCAGGCAAGTCACCACAGGGCTGGCTACAAGTCAGGCCGCCTTACAAATTACCCCGTGAAATCTAAAAGCTTCAGCAATCCCCCGGATTACGAGGAGCCCGGGCGAGGCCTTGTTAGGACGGGCCTCTGGGAGAGCATGGAAGGTATTTACATTTGTTGAAGGGCTCATTTCGGTGAAGGATGACAGGGCCTCGGCCCCGGAGAATCATGTGTGCATGAGGTTTTTGTTTTTTTTTTTTTTTTTTTTGCAGCAAACACTCGAACTCTCCAGAGGTCAGATGCAGTGCAGAGGAGAATCCGGCTCAGCTTCAGAAAGGGTCTCATTGTGGGTGGGGTCTCGTGGGCGGGGTCTCATGGTGGGCGGGGTCTCATTGTGGGCTAACCTGGTGCCTGGTGCCAACCTGCATCTGGATTTTGGTGCCTTCCAGTTCTGTCCTTCTGTGAGCTTGGCAAAGGTGACACCAGGGACCTTTCCATGGGTTCCAACTGGATTCAGCAGGTGCCTCGCCTGATGTCCACGCCAGGCACCTTCCATTCCCTGCTCTGAGGATCTTCTTGGCCTCGGGGGCTCAGAAATGCCGTAGGATTTTCCCAGAGCCTATCCTTGCATGACTGAGAGACAGTTCTTGCAACTGGGATGAATCATCGGCCAATGAGCAGCGGAAGCCAGTGGATAAATGTCCCTTTTTTCTCCTCCTTGAATAAGCTGTCCCAAGCAGCAACTGTCTGTATGGACTTTAGGAAGATGGTCCCATAAAACCGAGCAATGGCTGGCTGTTAATACCAGGTGCTGGTCAGTTCAGACTGGACCTTCCTATTGGTTCTCCTGCCCTCACTTCCGCTTCCTGGGGTTGCACCTACTAAGAAGGCAGGAGCCTGTGAGCCTTGCCTCAGGCTTTGGTTTCTGGGGAACACATACTCACACACACACTTGCACACATATTGACACAATGATTACCTTGAGACTTCCCCAATCCTGGTAACTCAAGGGGTCTTTCCTTCCACAAAAGGGTCAAGATGGCTCTCATCGATCTTGGAGACTATGGTTTCTATGGTAGAGATGAATGAACTGTCCTGGAAACCATTCCCCTTCAATCTAGGGCACACAGACACCCACATCTCTGGCTTCTCATGTAGCTAGGGGTGATGGAATATGAAGATATTGGTGTTGACTGCTCCACATTGGATCCATAAGACGTGAATGTGCAACCTTCCCCATTCTTCCTCATCTACCTGCTGAGTGGAGAGGTCTCCAAGGACCAGGAGGAGGCAGACGCAGAAGACAGGAAGGAGGAGTGCTTCCAGCAGAGATGCACAGCTGTGGAAGTCAAGTGGGCGCTGGACTGCTGTGTGAACAAGAAATAAACCTCCATGCATGAACCTCTCAAACATGGGGGCCATGTATTGTGGCAGGAAGACCATCCTCGTGAGTCTGACCTGCAGACTGCGTGGAGTACATCTCTATGCACCATCCCACTGAAGCTTCACAGAGAACCACAATTTGTATTAAAACTGGACTGCTGCAGAAATCGAGGCACAGGAGTTTGCAGCATTCAGACGTTCACATGGTGAGCAAATGGGAAGGCGCTCTGGAACGTCAGTGCTAAAAAGAACTCTTGCCACATGAAGCATGCCCTCCTCCACTTGACAGATGAAGAGACTGAGGTTCAGAGAGGACCAGTGACCTGCTTGAGGTATCACTCAGTTCCCTGGAGTGCTGTCGGTGAGTCCTCCAGCCTCTGGATCTCCTGTGCCCTTTCTAAGGCACTGGGGACAGACACGTGTCTTTACAGCCCTTGGCTTTCTCTTCTGGGTTGGGGGTGTTGGGGGAAGCAAATGGTCCTTTTCATGAAGGCAATGACCAAAGAGATGAATCAGGCACATCCAATGATGCGGTGCTGAGGCTAATGGACATTGGGCAGAGAAGGGGTGATGTGGTGGCAAAGGGCAGAGACAGGAAGTTGGAACTGGTTCCTTTGCTAACTAGCTGTGTGATGCGGGACCAGTGAGTGAGCCTCTGTGTGTCTCGGGTCCTCGTTTATAAGAAGGCTAGTCATGGAGCCCACTCAGCACAGCTGTCCCATAGATCCTAACAAAGTTGTCAAATGAGCTACTGCGTGTCACCAGCGCACGGTAAACCCTCAAATGTTAACTATTATTGTTGTTGGAACTCGCTGTTTGGCCAGTTGTTTTTTTTTTTTTTTTTCTTTGCAGCAAACACTCGAACTCTCCAGAGGTCAGATGCAGTGCAGAGGAGAATCCGGCTCAGCTTCAGAAAGGGTCTCATTGTGGGTGGGGTCTCGTGGGCGGGGTCTCATGGTGGGCGGGGTCTCATTGTGGGCTAACCTGGTGCCTGGTGCCAACCTGCATCTGGATTTTGGTGCCTTCCAGTTCTGTCCTTCTGTGAGCTTGGCAAAGGTGACACCAGGGACCTTTCCATGGGTTCCAACTGGATTCAGCAGGTGCCTCGCCTGATGTCCACGCCAGGCACCTTCCATTCCCTGCTCTGAGGATCTTCTTGGCCTCGGGGGCTCAGAAATGCCGTAGGATTTTCCCAGAGCCTATCCTTGCATGACTGAGAGACAGTTCTTGCAACTGGGATGAATCATCGGCCAATGAGCAGCGGAAGCCAGTGGATAAATGTCCCTTTTTTCTCCTCCTTGAATAAGCTGTCCCAAGCAGCAACTGTCTGTATGGACTTTAGGAAGATGGTCCCATAAAACCGAGCAATGGCTGGCTGTTAATACCAGGTGCTGGTCAGTTCAGACTGGACCTTCCTATTGGTTCTCCTGCCCTCACTTCCGCTTCCTGGGGTTGCACCTACTAAGAAGGCAGGAGCCTGTGAGCCTTGCCTCAGGCTTTGGTTTCTGGGGAACACATACTCACACACACACTTGCACACATATTGACACAATGATTACCTTGAGACTTCCCCAATCCTGGTAACTCAAGGGGTCTTTCCTTCCACAAAAGGGTCAAGATGGCTCTCATCGATCTTGGAGACTATGGTTTCTATGGTAGAGATGAATGAACTGTCCTGGAAACCATTCCCCTTCAATCTAGGGCACACAGACACCCACATCTCTGGCTTCTCGTGTAGCTAGGGGTGATGGAATATGAAGATATTGGTGTTGACTGCTCCACATTGGATCCATAAGACGTGAATGTGCAACCTTCCCCATTCTTCCTCATCTACCTGCTGAGTGGAGAGGTCTCCAAGGACCAGAGGAGGCAGACGCAGAAGACAGGAAGGAGGAGTGCTTCCAGCAGAGATGCACAGCTGTGGAAGTCAAGTGGGCGCTGGACTGCTGTGTGAACAAGAAATAAACCTCCATGCATGAACCTCTCAAACATGGGGGCCATGTATTGTGGCAGGAAGACCATCCTCGTGAGTCTGACCTGCAGACTGCGTGGAGTACATCTCTATGCACCATCCCACTGAAGCTTCACAGAGAACCACAATTTGTATTAAAACTGGACTGCTGCAGAAATCGAGGCACAGGAGTTTGCAGCATTCAGACGTTCACATGGTGAGCAAATGGGAAGGCGCTCTGGAACGTCAGTGCTAAAAAGAACTCTTGCCACATGAAGCATGCCCTCCTCCACTTGACAGATGAAGAGACTGAGGTTCAGAGAGGACCAGTGACCTGCTTGAGGTATCACTCAGTTCCCTGGAGTGCTGTCGGTGAGTCCTCCAGCCTCTGGATCTCCTGTGCCCTTTCTAAGGCACTGGGGACAGACACGTGTCTTTACAGCCCTTGGCTTTCTCTTCTGGGTTGGGGGTGTTGGGGGAAGCAAATGGTCCTTTTCATGAAGGCAATGACCAAAGAGATGAATCAGGCACATCCAATGATGCGGTGCTGAGGCTAATGGACATTGGGCAGAGAAGGGGTGATGTGGTGGCAAAGGGCAGAGACAGGAAGTTGGAACTGGTTCCTTTGCTAACTAGCTGTGTGATGCGGGACCAGTGAGTGAGCCTCTGTGTGTCTCGGGTCCTCGTTTATAAGAAGGCTAGTCATGGAGCCCACTCAGCACAGCTGTCCCATAGATCCTAACAAAGTTGTCAAATGAGCTACTGCGTGTCACCAGCGCACGGTAAACCCTCAAATGTTAACTATTATTGTTGTTGGAACTCGCTGTTTGGCCAGTTGCAAGACGATCACAGTTTACTCACTCTGTCCCTACCCAGGGCCTTTTTCTTTATCCCTCCAAAGTTCTTAATTCACTTTCCAGGTTCAAAAACCCACCACTGACTTCTCTCCCCTCTTGTTAAACTAAGCTTTCAGAAAAGATCTAATATTAGTTAATCATGTAAATCGCTGCCCTGCCCTGCCCTGCCCAGTGAGCCTGCACCTGAGTTTTCACTGCAGGTGTGGTGGTACATCCCCTGGGATGGGGGTTTGGTCTGGGCTAGCAGGCAGAGGCAGGGGGCGGGAACCCCTCCTGGAGTGTCAGGTGGACATCCCCGCCCTGCTCCCTGCCTGGATGTCCTGGACTATGTACCCCATCAGGCACTTGGGGCTGAGTCACCTAGAGGCAGAGATGCCCTCAGCCTTCTCTCTGAGCCAGATGGAAAGCTCATAACATGCATCTTAGCTTGGCTCTGTGGTTTTTCTGTTTTGCTCATTTCCCACAACAAGGTCCTCAGGAGGATGAAGTCCTGGTGGGCTGATTCCTGGAAAGTGTGGGGCAAGAGCAATTATCTCTGGGGCAACCAGAGAAACTTTTCCAGAGAAGGATGTGGAATGTTGGCAGAGGTGGGAGAGGAGGGTGCAAAACACTCCACCCAAAAGTGACTGAATGTGATCTGAAGAGACCTGGGCTTTCCCTGCCAACTCCATGGCAACCATCACCCACCCATGCTCCACTCATTCATCCATTAGTCATCCAGCCTTCCTTCCATCCATCCCTCCATCCAGTCATCAGCCATCTGTCCTTCCTTCCATCCATCCACCCAGCCCGGCCATCTGTCAGTCATCCATCCTTCCTTCCTTCCATCCATCTGTCAGGTATCCCTCTTTCCTTCCATCCATCCACCCAGCCCAGCCATCCATTGATCACACAGTTGTTGAAGCATTAGCTATGGGCCAGCACTGTGCTGGGCACTGGGAACTTGACGTGGACACTTCCCCCATGTCCGTGGCTCACTGTCCAGTAGGGCACCCACAAAGATAAGGATTCAGCTGGGCTCCCCCCAAAGCATACCCTGAAGCAGGGAATGGAAACAGTGCATTTGGAAGATGGCCCCGGGGAAACCACCATGGGAGAGAGAGAAATGAGTCGGGAGAGAGGAGAAATGATTCAAGAGAGGGGAGAAATGAGTTGGGAAAGGGAAGGCACTGCAGAAGCCCCACCTGGAGCCCACCTGGAGCCCCACCTGGAGCCCACCTGGAGCTCCACCCCACTGGAAACCTCTGGAAGGAAGGCTCAAGGAGCATGCCTTGGGGAGTCGTCCCAGCTGAGAGACCGTAGAGCCAGGGCCCCGACCCACTAGTCAAGGGCTGCTCCTGGGGCACCGACTCCACCGAGCCACCCACGGGGTTGGGGGTGGGCAGCACCCATCTTTCTACATCCATGCAGACATAAAACTATTCTGGAAGGATGAGCAGAGACCACAGCCAAGTGGGGCTGTGCATGGGCTGGGCACATACAGATCCACAGCCACCCCAGAGGGAGGCAAACAGCAGTGACAAGGCACGGGCAAAGTCCAAAATAAAATGCCATCTCAGGAATTATCAGGTATCGGGGAGACTCCTTCGCAATTGGTGGGGAAACTGGGAAACTTTCTAAGATGCGAAGGCAGGCCTGGACGTATGAGGAGAGCATGGGGGTAACAGACGTGTGCAGCGGTACCCCTGCAAGAATCCCTCCACCCACAAGACTGGATGGCAAGTCCTGTGCCATCTTGAGAAGAACTTGACAAGTGTGTTTGCTAAACCTCACATGGAAGAAACGTCCACCAACGGATAAGACAATTTTGCAAAAGCGCCAAATGTGGTCTTTAGCTTAATGTGTTTCTTTATGCCCTCATCCTGGTACCCACATGCTTCGCATGTCTTTCTTTCTTTATGCAAATATCATTTAAATCTTAATGGTTTAAAAGCCCCATGATAATTCATCTGGTGGCTTTAACTTAATTTCCCTAACCACACCCTTGCCATTGACATTTCAAATTTCAGCTTTTCATCTTCTTAAAAAAATGCCATGGGTGAAATTTCATTAAAAAAAAAAAATTGTGGTAAGAACACGTGAGATCTACTCTCTTGCCAAACCTGTAAGTGCGCAACACAGGGCGCATGTTAGCGCCCGTAGGTCGTTGCCGCCTTGGATCACTGGAAATTGACCCCCGCGGAGTGACCGCCCCTCCCCCAAGTCCTGGCACCCGCCATTCTGTGCTCTGTTTCTTTGAGTCTTACTTTTTCAGCTTCCACATATAAGTGAGATCACACAGTACTTGTTTGTCTGGCTTATTTCACTTAACATAACATCCTCTAGGTCCATCCATGTTTCACAGACGGCAGACTTTCCTTCTTGTTGAAGGATGAATAATATTCCATTCTACCGTGTTTTCTTTATCCATTCATCCATCGGCAGACACTTAGATTGTGTATCTTGGCCACCACGAATATACTGCAATGAGCAGAGGGCTGCAGCTGTTTCTTAGATAACCTAACTTTCATTCCTTAGGATAAATATCCAGAAATGGGATTGCTAGATCATATAGTAGTTCTATTTTTAATTTTCTGAGGAACCTCCCTACTATCATCCATAATGGTGGTGCAGATTCACATTCCCACTAACAGAATACAAGAGTGTCCTCTTCCATACATCCTCACCAACACTTTTCTTTCACTGTAGCTTTGTAATATACTTTGAGATCAGGAAGTGTAATGCCTTCAGATTTTACTTCTGTTCAAGATTGCTTTGACTATTCAGAGTCTTCTGTGGTTTTGTAAGAATTTTAGAATTGCTTTTTCTACTCCTATGAAAAAGGTCTTTAGAATTATGAAAGGGATGGCATTGAATCTGTAAGTCACTTTGGGTAGTATGGACATGTTAAAAATATTAATTCTTCCAATGAGATGTCTCTCCACTAATTTATGCTTTCTTTAATTTCTTTCATTACTGTTTCATAGTTTTCAGTGTACAAGTCTTTTATTTCATCAATTGAGCATATGAGTATCTTATTCTATTTTGATTCTATTGTGAGTGAGGTTATAGTCTTGATTTTCTTTTTAGATAGTCCATTGTTAGGGCAGAGAAATGCAACAGATTTTATATGTGGATTTTGTGTCTCATAACTGTACTGAATTATTAGTTATGTGTGAAATGTTTAGAGTTTTTTACATACAAGATCGTGTCACCTGCAAATAGATAATTTTACTTCTTTGTTTCCTATTTGGACACCTTTTATATCTTTTTCTTGCCTAATTTCCCTAGTAAGGGCTTCCAGTAGTCTACTGAATAGAAATGGCAAGAGTGGGCATCCTTGTCTTTTTCTGATCTTACAGGAAATACTTTTAGTTTTTCACCATTGGAATGATGTTAATTGTGGGCTTTTCATACATGGCATTTCTTATACTGGGGTACACTCCTGAAGAAGAGAAAATACTTTCAAACTATCACACACCACACTCATAGAATGCGGGATGAACATACCACACTCACAGAATGCAGGATGAAGATACTTCCAAACTATCACACACCACACTCAATAGATGCAGAGAAATTGTCTGGCAAACCTCAACACTCTTTCATGATAAAAGTTTCTACAAGCCAGATACAGAAGAGAAAATTTTCTAGGTATCAGAAATAGCTTCAATCCTCTGAGTAACGGCTTCATTTTTATTTCATGGGTGCTGCAAGTTTCGGTATCATTCTATTTTCCTCTAACTTTGAGAGGTCAGAAGCAGGGCAATGAGAGAACTCAGAGCCAGATCTGTGGCTGGTGCCAGGCATCACGTGGGACATTTCTTACAGCAATTTCACTGCAAGTACCTTCTACACCCCTGTCCGTATCTATCCAGGTTAAATACTGTTAATCAACTATTCTGACTCCAGACACTGCCAATCCAGACATGTTCCCCAGCTGAGCAGCTCTGGAGATGCTCATGGAGCTGGGCTTCATGGAGCCTGGGGAGCCTTAGATATTGAGGTGATAGCCAGGACTAGCTGTGCCCTCTCCTGAGGCCCTCTTATCACTGTAAGGCCTGCTCAGCCTGGTGGCACAGGTTGCTGACTGTGCAAATGATGGATGGTCGTTGGCCCTGCAGATGGGTTTGGTAGAGGAGCCATCTGGACATTCCCGCACGGAGGCCCCTAGGGACTGGCAGTCGGCCAGGCACAATGGACGGAGCAGAGCTGCTTCCCTGGAGCAGCCCGACTCTTCAGGAAGGACGGCCGTGTCCCCGGCGTTCCCCGAGTCGGGTCACTGTGAACGTCAAGGGTGGCTCATCCGCGAACGACTTTCCTTCCTCTGCGGAGACCTCCCAGGGCCACTTTTGTTCAAACCCAGTGTCAGAATTTCGCAGCCACTGCGAAGGGCTGCAGACATCAGTCAGAGGCCTACTTAGGGCCTACTTAGGTGTGGGCTGACACCATCTGAGGCCCGGTGACCCCACATTCCGTCTCCCAGCCTAGGGAAAATCCGGTCATGGGGCATGATGCGGCCTCAGCAACGAGAAGGCTGAGCTTAGGAAACCTGAGGCTCAGCTAAGCTGAAGACGCCAGAAATCACTGAGTCCCCACAGCAAACCCCTCGTTTTCCTTGAAAACTGCTGACTTCCACTTAGGCAATGTGCTGCCTCTCAGGAAGAGTCTTTCTGCCCGGGCAGAGGCTCCCTAGAATACAGAGACACATTTTTTTTTTCTCCAAGTGGCAAGAACACATTCCCTGGGCCGAGTCTGTTCTGGAAATATCCACGTTAAGGCAGAAACAAGCCCAGAGCAGCGGCTCAGCCCAGCAGAGCCCTGGGAGCAGCTGGAGTCAGGGCTTCAAAAGAGATTCTCTTCCAGCCCACCCCCCTCGGCTGGGTTGAAAAGTCAGCCCTGAGACCTTTTAATGACAAATGCCTCCTGAGTCAATGCGCCGTGGAATTTAAGGTTAAAAGCATAATTAATTAATTAAAAAATAAACAAGTCACTTTTCACTCAATGTGTGCGTCCTGAGTGCCCACCTTGTGGCTGGGGAGGGTTCAGGGTTGGGGGGGAGTGCGGGGAAGGCAGTGGGGACCCTGACCTGGAGGAGAGGGTAACCAGGGTGGAGGGGGTCACAAGATATGTAAGCAAAGGAACGGGTGGTGTGGAGCTGATGATGGCATCAGAGCGGCGGCCCAAGGGGCAGGAGTGCAGGGGCCCGTGAGGACCAGGGTGTCTAGTGGTTGGTGTCCAGGGCGAGGGTGCTGGCCCCCAAGGCGGGGAAGTGGCTGGGGAGAAAGAGAGGTACCGGCAGGTCAGGTGGGAACTTGTGAGCGGTGGCAGGGCACGCACATGCACACTCACACACACACCCGCACACACCATCTCACCCTCACAGCCCTTTCGGGGAGCATATTTGCAGCTCCAGTCCTCCCTTCTGTTCAAAGATTTGAGCTGCAAACCCAGCTTGGCACCTCCCTTCCTGGAAACCCACACAAAGCAGGTGTGTCCCTGGCCTGGGCTTCTGTCCCCACACCCCAATGCATGCTGGAACTGAAGCAGCGAGGGGCTTCCAGGCTGGGGAGGTCGGGGCTGAGGTGTGCAGTCAGCGTCCACTCTGATGACTCCAGGGACATCAGTCTCCTGGAGACGAGTAGCCTAGACACCCAGCGTCTGGCCAGGTGCCACCCAGGAGACTCGGCGCACAGCAGGAGCCAGAGGCAGGTGATGCAGGTTGGGGACCTGGGGTTTTGGGGGAGGCTGGGCAGGGAGAGGAGAGCTAGGGTGGGGCCCGGCACCCGTGAGTGCAGGGCTTCACCAGGACTCATCCGGCCCGTGGTCTGGAAAATGAAAGAAAATGTGAAAGGTTCTCCTTGGGCAACACGTACGGAACATTCCGCACCAGGCCTGGTGACAGACACGCTTTCATCGGAGCTGCTTCCCTGGGCCAGGGCAGGGGGCAGGCCCCACGGCTGGTGCGGGGGCTCCCTCTCTAGCAGATGGAAGGGGTGCCAGCCGTCCAGGCAGAATCCTGAATGGCTTATCTCTGGGCCCTGACGGGAAAGGGAGGTGTTTACAAGGGTGCAGGCCGGCTGCTGGCCGCGGGCCAGCTCACATCCTCTGCAGAAGGTAAGGTTTTTTTCAGACTTCCATGTTCTGTTGAGCTGAAGAAAAGCATTTCTTGCACAGAAAAATAAATAAATAAATACCGGGAAAGAGAATGCGTTTAGCCCTCAGATTGGGTGGCTTAAATGAGGAGATATGGAAGTGCGGACACCATGGATTCCCCAAGCTCCTCACTGAAGCCAAAAAAAGAGAAAGAAATACACATTTTCCTGCACAGACACAAGTCCTGATTGCAGGTTTTCGGAACTTTTACATATTTTAAAATCATTGCAGCCTCAGATAGCACTCCTGCCCAGAGCTGCCGATGTCTGGTCTGGCCACATCCCCAACAGAGTCTTACTGGCCTTTGGGAAATGATTTCAAAAGAGAGATTAAGAACTAGAGAAAATAGTCATGTAGTAAAAATCTCACTTCTAGAAATTTACCCCAAGGAAATTAACAATATGAGAAAAGAAAAAACATTGTATGTAAATGTTCGTGCCAATAGCTTTAGAATAGAGAAGAGAGGATCTGAAGAAATCCACCAGCAGAGGTGTTACATCATCAAAGTGATGAGATGTGACCTGGCCAGAAGGTAAAAGAAGGCAATGCAGTCCATGGGGTTGCAAAGACTTGGACACGACTGAGCGATTAACACACACACACAACACAGAAAAGGAGGCAATGTTTAAAATTTTAATAAAGGAAAAAAGCGTGTGTGTTCTTTAAAATATGCTAAGAGTCCCTACAGAGAACGTAAGGAAATGAAAGTTAAGAGGCTGGCTTTTCACGGCAGCAAGGTTGAGTTCATTACCATTTCTGAGTTTAGGGGGCGACTAATACAGTTTAACAGTCTTTGTGTGGCTTCAAGATACCGAATGATGTAAATAAAACCACTTCTGCCAGATGGATAGGTGAGGGGCGTTTGGGTGGGTGGACCACCAGCCCCCAGGGACCCCACATGCTTGCTGAACCCCACCGACTAACGGGCTTCCACTGGCTGTTCTTCCTAATCATCTGGCAGCAGGAGCACCCTGTGCAATTATGCAGCACCACTGTGTGCAGCTCAGTAATTAATAATTAAGATCATGGCTTTGGGGTTGGGGGGCCTGAGCATGAACGCAGCTCATCCCCGGAGGAACTGCACGCTTGTGGGGGACCACCACTGTTGCCAGTCTTCTGTCTCCTTATCCTTAAAGCTCTCCTGACATGTCAGCTGATTCCATGACCCAAATGTGTATTACGTATGTCTTGATACCTTCCAATAAAACTCAAATATCATATCAATGCTTAACCTTAATACTTCTGAAAAAAAACTTTAAGTAAGAAAAGAATCCTTCCATTTTGGATGGTAGGCACCCAGTCACCTGGAGGCAGGGGGTTGGCTGCCACGACCTCCAGGTCTCCTAACAGGATCCAATCCTGTAGTCCTAGCTCTCGCTGCCCTGGGTGCCCTGCACTGGGAGAGACAGTCTAGAACTCAAGCTGGGTTTTCTTTTGTCATCAACATGAACTCTCTTCAGCATCCATTCAATTGTGTGGCCCACTTGAATGCAAAAGCATATGCCTCCCGCTGGCGTTTAACAGCTCACACACATTGTTCCCACCCAGGCCTCCATCCTCTGAAATCTCACATTGGGTGCCCATAAAAACTCATCGGCACTAACCTTCCTGTTTTCCCAGGCATGGGCTCTCTCAGGAAATGCATCACCAGGGGGGTTTCACTCCGGTTCCCAGGCCTGTGACGGCCACTCAGTTGCTTCTGAGTTCGCAGCCCAGGCTCCCTACACCCAGGAGGATGGACCTGGCGCAGCAGGGCTGCCCAGGGACGCGCCTGAGGGCAATGGCAGCCGATCATCCTACCGGCGCTCATTTAATAAGCATATACCGCATGCCAGTGGGTCCTGCCTTCAAGGAGATTCCATTTTGTGGGCGAATATTCCAGCTGGGTAGTACTGTGTAACGAACCAGACCCAAACTGAATTTTGACTGAAAACAACAACCATTTTATTATCTCCTGCATTCCTTTGCTAGCGCTGTTGGAACAAAGGACCGCACAGACCAGGTGGCTCAGAAAAGAGAGTGGTATAGTCTCACCTTCTGGAGGCCAGAAATCTGAGGTCAGGGTGTCCTGGGGCTGGTTAGTCCGGAGGATTCTGGGAAACAATCCGCTCCCTTTTGTGGCTGCTGGCCACTTTGGTGGCCTTTGGCTTGCAGAAGCATCACCTGGATCTCTGCCTTCATCTTCACCTGGTATTTCCTTGTGTCTCTATGTCCAGTTTTTCTTTTCTTCCAGGAACACCAGTCATGTTGGATAGGATCCCTCCCTAATGACCTCATTGTAGCTTGACAGCATCTATGAAAGCCCTATCACTGAATAAGGTCACTTTCTGAGGTCCTGGGGGTTAGGACCCCAACATGTCTTTCTCCAGAGGACACAGTTCAAACCATGAGTGTCTCCCAGGGAACTCTGTGGTCAGGGTCTCAGGCAGAAGGTGGTGCTACAAACAGATGGTGGGGGTCCTCTCTTCATGAGGCCTCAAGTCCTCTTGTGTGGTCTCCTTGATGTGGAGTTTGGGGTCCCTTGTTGCATGGCTGCCAAAAACTTCAAGAGCAGCAGGGTAGGGGCCTCACCTGTATGACCTCCACATCCTCCGGTGGGCGAGAAGTCAGTCACACCTGCTGAGTCAAGGGGTGGGCAGTTGATCCCCCTGTGATGGGCAGCGTGTCACGGTCACATGTGGGATGGGGGCACAGCATCCATGGAGGAGGCCTCAGGGCAGAACAGGAACCAGACACGCAGCTGGTGCTGCTGGCTAGAAGGCTAGAAAGCAGCCACCTGGGCCCTGGGAGGAGCCGCGAAGGCTCACAGAGGAGCAGAGGCTGCGGCCTCATGGGGTGACAAGGCGCGGGGTGCAGGCAGGCACAGCAGAGGGTCTGTCTGTGCCCCTGGCCAGCAGGCAGGAGAAAGCGTGTAAGGCTCTGTGGGAAGCTGGGGGTCCACAGGCCAAGAGTGCTCTGCCAGCCCTTGGACAACATCACAAGCTTCCCCCGTATGCAGACCTGGAACACGGGCAGTAGATTGCATCTGATATTTAATCCAGACTAACAATCCACCCTGCCGCACTTGGGGCCCCCGCTCTGGTTCTGCTGCAGCCACTATCTTAAACTGTATTTGTCTCCACCAGAGATCAGCAAGCTTTTCGGTAAAGGCCCAGAGAGTAACGTTTTTGCCCTGGTGGGAGCATGGTCCGTATCACGACTGCTTAGCTCTGACGTTTAGCCCCGGAGGGGCCACAGACAATGGGCCGGCAAGTGAGCGCGGCTGTGTTCCCGTAAAACTCCACTTACAAAGGCAGGTGCTGGGTCATTGTCTGCTGACCCCTGACCTAGACGGAGGCCCAGCTTCCCCCACGTAGTGTGTAGCCCTGGACAAGTCGTTCAACCTCTCTGAAGCTGTTTCCTCTTGTACAAAATACACACTGTCTCTGTCCTAACGACTCCACTCTGCCCTAGTCGAGTCCAAAGGATCCTCTTTTCCACCCGGGATGGGAGAAAAAATGAGACAAGCATGTGAGAGTGCACGGGAGGGCGGGCAGCACCAGGGTTAGAGATTCCAGCACTGCCATAGCAACCCTGTGCGTGCCCCAGCTGCCCTGAGCCTCGCGCTCCTCACATGTAAAACAGGAAAACTGTAGGCACACGGCAGAGTTACAGCGAGGACGAGTGAGGCTCTCGGGCCGTACACTGTGGGTCAGAGGGGACCTCCCGTTTGGAATCGGAACTCTCACAGGAGGATTGGGGCAGCCACCCCAATCTGGATTGGAAGCACTGGGCAGCCCTCTGGGCAGATCAGAAACCCTTTGAGGGGCCAGCCCTCATGTATCTTAGTCCTTCAGGTCTAAGCTGCATATTGATCACATTTTAGAATTTTAGAAATCAGAAGACCTCTTTGGATCAACACCTGCACGTAATACAATGCCTTCCCGCCCTCCTCTGCAGTAAAGGCGGCTGCTAATCTGTGTGCATCTCAGGGCCAGCGGGGTTGGGGAAGGAGGAGTGAACATAGAGAGAGAGCTCCCGAAGCTGCACAGGGACCTCACCGTGGAGGTGGCCTTGAGCATCACCCACAGGCTGAGACAGGGCCCCTCCCCAGAGGCCCTCCAGTCCGGAGTAGGGATGTGCATGGCCACCCGCGGTGAGGTGCCTTCACTCCAGATCCCCATTCCTCAACGGGGCGGGCGCTTCCTTGCTCTCGGCACAAGGACGTGCCCCTCCCACCTCAAGGAAAGCATGGTGCCAGCCCCCGCGTGGAGAATGTGACATTCCTTTAAACGGAGCCTGTTGTTTTACAGCCTGGCTTTGGAAGACTTCAAAAACATAAAGGCTCTAAAATCAAAGGCTTCCTGTTATAAATTCATTTCTACACCTCAGGTACTTGGTGGGTGCGGGGGAGGGAAAAAAACTAAGGTTCAATGAAAAGTGGTTGAAAATGCTCTAAAAATACTCTGCTTGTGGGAGGAGGAGGGCTGGCTGGCCTCAGAGAAGGGGAGGTAGGCCAGGAGGGGGTGCCTTGTGTCTGCCTAGGGATTTTGAAGGTAGTTCACACTTTCAGACAGTAATGTTTTTGTTATTCTGAAACCTCCAGTGCCTTAAAACCTTGCGATGTGTTGAGAACTAAGTACCTGATAGAATGCAGACAGGATCTTGAAAATCAAGACCTATCACCCTAAAGATGGCAAAACCATCTTGATGGGTGCCCACACTGAGTTGTGGGCACCAGCCGGTTAAAGACTAAACAACGCAAGCCCGAGATTCTCCCTACAGGGTCCAGAAAGTAAAGTAAGGCTCATGGGCACCACAGGCCAGCCCTCTCCTGCTCTTAAAAAGATATCCTGATAAATTGTACCAATGTTTTTTCAGTTCAGTCTCCCAAGACAATAGAAATAAAAAACAAAAATAAACAAATGGGACCAATCAAACTTACATGCTTTGTAAGCACAGTAAGTGCAACACAGCAAGTGCAACACAGCAAGTTCGGTTCAGTCACTCAGATGTGTCCAGCTCTCTGCAACCCCGTGGACTGCAGCACGCTAGACTTCCCTGTCCATCACCAACTCCCAAAGCTTGCTTAAATTCATGCCCATCAAGTCAGTGATGCCATCCAACCATCTCATCCTCTGTCATCCCCTTCTCTTCCCATCTTCAATCTTTCCCAGCATCAGGGTCTTTTCCAATGAGTCAGTTCTTTGCATCAGGTGGCCAAAGTATTGGAGGTTCAGCTTCAGCATCAGTCCTTGCAATGAATATTCAGGACTGATTTCCTTTAGGATTTTGACTGGTTGGATCTCCTTGCAGTCCAAGGGACTCTCAAGAGTTTTCTCCAACACCACAGTTCAAAAACATCAATTCTTTGGCACTCAGCTTTCTTTATAGCCCAACTCTCACATCCACACATGACTACTGGAAAAACCATACCTTTGACTAGATGGACCTTTGCTGGCAAAGTAATGTCTCTGCTTTTTAATATGCTGTCTATGTTGGTCATAGCTTTTCTTCCAAGGAACATACATCTTTTAATTTCATGGCTGCAGTCACCATCTGCAGTGATTTTGAAGCCCTCAAAAATAAAGTCTGTCACTGTTTCCATTGTTTCCCCATCTATTTGCTATGAAGTGATTGGAATGGATGCCATGATCTTAGTTTTCTGAATGTTGGATTTTAAGCCAGCTTTTTCACTCTCCTCTTTCACACAGCAAAGGAAACCATTAAAAAAAGCAAAGAAGACAACCCACAGAATGGGGGAAAATATTTGCAAATGATGTGACCAAGTGCTTAATCTCCAAAATAGACAAACAGCTCAAACAACTCAACAACAAAAAATGATGCAGTTGAAAAATGGGCAGAAGACCGAGATAGCTATTTCTCCAAAGAAGACATACAGATGAGCAATAGTACATGAAAAGATGCTCAACGTGGCTAATTATTAGAGAAATGCAAGTCAAAACTAGAGTGAGGCACCACCTCCCACCAGTCAGAATGCCCGTGATTAAAAAGTCTACAAATAATAAGCGCTGGAAAGGGTGTGGAGAAAAGGGAGTCCTCCTACACTGTTGATGGGAATGTAAGTTGGTGCAGCTACTATGGAGGACAGTATGGAGCTTCCTTTAAAAACTAAAAATCCAACTACCCAGGCAATCCCATTCCTGGGCTTATATCCAGACAAAGTTATAATTCAAAAAGATACATGCACCCTTATGTTCACTGCAGCACTGTTTACAGTAGCCAAGACTTAGAAGCAACCTAAATGTCCATCAATAGATAAACGGGTAAAGAAAATGTGGTACAAATATACAATGGAATATTACTCAGCCATAAAAAAGAACAGAATAATGCCATTTGCAGCAACACGGATGCAACCAGAAATTATCACATGAAGTGAAGTAAGTCAGAAAGAGAAAGACAAACATCACATCAGATCACTTATATGTGGAATCTAAAATGTGGCACAAATAAACTGATCCACAGAACAGGAACAGACTCACAGCCAGAGAGAGCAGACCTGTGATTGCCAAGGGAGAGGGAAAGGGGAAGAAGACAGACTGGGAGTTTGACATTAAGAGAGGCAAACTATTAAATACATAGGATGGATAAACAACAAGGTCCTACTGTTTAGCACAGGGAACTATATCCAATCTCCTGGGATAAACCGTGATGGAAAAGAATTTTTAAAAAAAGAAAGCATATGTGTGTATAACTGAGTCACTTTGCCATAGAGCAGAAATTAACCCAACACTGTAAAGCAACTATACTTCAATTTGAAAATGACTGGTAGGCTGTAGTCCATGGGATCGCAAACAGTCAGACACAACTGAGCAATTTCACTTTCACTTTTCACTTTCATGCATTGGAGAGGGAAATGGCAAGCCACTGCAGTGTTCTTGCCTGGAGAATCCCAGGAACGGGGGAGCCTGGTGGGCTGCAAGAGTCGGACATGACTGAGGCGACTTAGCAGCAGCAGCAGCAGCAGCAGCAATCCTGGCTACAGAGGCAATGTGTGTATACTTGAGAAAATTCCTGAGAGTCCAAAAAGGAAACCTGAAATAGCCTGAAGTCCACACACAGCCCACTTGGGGCTGGACTTGGCTCACCTTCTTGGGCCTAGGCTGATGGAGATGAGGATATGGAACTGCACTGGGAGGTTGCAGAAGGCACTACAGATGCCTCGCCCGTTCTGTCTGGTACCCAAGGCCCGTCTCCTCTCTTGAAGCCTAGAGGGAGGCAGAGGGGAGGGAGCTGGTCTTTCCTGTCTGGAAAGCAGAGACAGGCTCAGAGGCAGGACTTGGGGGCAAGGGATGAGCTGGATGCCGACCATGTGCCTTGGAGGGCTTCTGAGAAGGAGGGCAATGCCCCCGGGGTGGGTTTCTGAAAGGTCCCTGAGTGGTGGGGACCGAGGCCAGATTGTCTCCTGGGCCTCAGTGAGGCTGCCCCCACCCAGGGGCATCCCTTCTCATCTCATCTCTGGCCTGTGCCTCCAAGTCCCAGCTTCAGTGAGGCTCCCAGGGGAACCTCTCAAGCAGAGCGCCCTCTCCATGGGGGCATCGGTGCCCCTGCAGCAGGACTGCCCACCCCCCCTACTCGGCCAGCACGTGCTGCAGGTGCCCAGACTTTACTCCCAGCCGCCCTGGTAAGCGTGCACCATGCCGTCAGGGGTTGAACCTGCGCTCCCAGCCCCAGGAAGTGGTCCACCTGGGACGATGACACAGACGTGAGGGAAACCTCAGGTGATGCTCCTGGTCCCAGACCCTTGTGCTCACTCTCTTGAGATTATTCTCTGAGGACTGTGGCTTGAGAGGTGGATATACAATGGCATGGAATGTCATATCAATGACAAATGGAATCTACTTCCAGGGTGCAAACCCATTCCCCTGACACCCAAATCCAGACTAAATCTGAACATTTCCAGAGGGCCAGGTGTTTGGCATCAGGAAATCAAAACACCTGTTTGCTAAGCGGAGTTTTTCAGTTGTCACCTTCACTGAGGGTGAGCAAAGAGATCAAACCAGTCAATCCTAAAAGAAATCAAACCTGAATATTCACTGGAAGGACTGATGGTGAAGCCTCAGTACTTTGGCCACTTGATGCAAAACTTTGACTCACTGGAAAAGACCCTGATGCTGGGAAAGACTGAGGGCAAGAGGAGGGGGTGACAGAGGTTAAGAGAGTTGGATGGCATCATTGACTCAATGGACATGGTTTTGAGCAAACGCTGGGAGACAGTGAAGGACAGAGAAGCCTGGCATGCTGTAGTCCATGGGGTCACAAAGAGTCAGACACGACTGAGTGACAGGACAACAACCCTTGCTGGCAAAGAGTCCCCCAGGGGGCATCAGTCTTGCTTGGCAGTGGGACAACCATTAATCCAGAAAACACGAGGCCCAAGGAGCAAGAACCTCCACAGTCGCCCCAAACCACCTTCCGTAGCTTTTACGGGTTTTGAATGATTAGGGTATTAAACCAACTGTGTGACACGTGATCAAAGTAAGCAGCGCACACGCAGAGCCCTTGCATGGCCAGACGCGCCGGCAGCATATACATTTGGTTTCAGAATACAGTTGGAGCTGCAGCGAATACATGGAATTTTGGAATGATTTGCGTTACAGTTCCCTTAAGTAACATTATCTTGTTAAAGACATTAACCTCATGCCTTTGCTGTTATATATTTGCTTTTATTGTCTTCATCCTGGGACCAACCTGCAGGAGACACTCATCAGTATGGGAGGGGTCAAGGGTCGTGAAAACATTGATTTTCAAGGTGGCTGAACAGCCATCTGGGGAACACTTGCCAATTATGGGAAGCAGACATGGCTTTTCAGGACCTCCTTTCTAATTGGGGAAAAATTTATGAAATCTCAAGCATTAATAACCATTTCCTAGGTTCACCCAATGTGAGACAGCCTGGCGGAAACACCTCCTCAGAAGCAGCTTCTCTTGGATGGGGGTGGGGGCAGCTCTGCAGCTGGCGGGCTCTCCCAGCAGAGCTGAGCCTGTCCTACGTTGCACGTCTAGGGGGCTGACTCCATGGCCCCTCTCCAGCCTGCCTCTCTGCCCCCACCTTTGGCTCCCCAGGCATGGACTGCGTGTGGCCCCCACTGCCACAGTCACTGGAAGATGAATTGCCATTTTCTCACATGGGTTTTTAGGGGGGTGGTCTCCCTAGAAAGGTTTCTCTTGCAGCTGGCGGGCTCTCCCAGCAGAGCTGAGCCTGTCCTACGTTGCACGTCTAGGGGGCTGACTCCATGGCCCCTCTCCAGCCTGCCTCCCTGCCCCCACCTTTGGCTCCCCAGGCATGGACTGCGTGTGGCCCCCACTGCCACAGTCACTGGAAGATGAATTGCCATTTTCTCACATGGGTTTTTATGGGGGGTGGTCTCCCTAGAAAGGCTTCTCTGGTGGCTCAGTCACTAAAGAATCTGCTGGCAATGTACGAGACCCGCTTTCCATCCCTGGTTGGGAAGATTCCCTGGAGTAAGAAATGGCTATCCACTCCAGTATTCTTGCCTGGAGAACTCCACAGAAGAGGAACCTGGCGGCCTGCGGTCCATGGGGTAGCTAAGAGTCAGACACGACTGAGTGATTTACACTTTCCCTCCCCAGAAAGAATGTGGGTTTCGGCTGGCCCCTGTTTAGAACTCTCAGACCCTCTATTTTATCATCTGTAAAATGGGGGCTCAGTGAGATTGTTGGAAGATTCTAAAAAATGGAGTGATGAAAAGCCATCACTGAGCTTATTAACCTCACCTGTAGCCAATATTTCAGCTGCTGCAATGGCAGGGGTGGAGCAGAGGAGTCTAGTTTGGGATCACATTCACTCACTTCTCGGTTTCAGGTACAAGTTAGCACAGGTCCCATTTATGGGCAACTGTGGTCTGTGGACCAGGCCCCAGAGGTCAACCATCTATGGTCTTCACAGCCCTGTAACCCAGGAGCTGCGCTGCCTCCAGGGGAAGCCAAGAAGTGAGATCCTAGCCAGGAGCCCTGGGGGCTGGCCCGACAGAGACTAGATCTCAGCCCAGGTTTATCCTCGTCTGGAACCTGGTGTCTCTGCACCGCACCAGCCTATCTTCCTCTTGCTTATCCCAGGGAACTGCAGGCCCTTTGGAAAGCCATTTGCTTTGGCACCCACGTTGGCAGGAAGCCTCTGGGGTTCATGTGTGACAAGCTCATCGAGGCATGGCTGGTTGTGAACCCCAGGAACCTGCAGCGCTCCTGGGTCATGGCCAGCTGGCGGGGACTTCTACTCAACCCCCTTCACCTGCCCTGCGCTAAGTGGGGACAGTTCCTGAGTTCATGCCCAGTCATTTCAACCCTCCTCCTGGACTCTTCTCTCAAACCTGAACACAGGTTGTGTGGTGCTCTGGGGTGCTCCCAGTAGTACAGGTAAACTCTCTCCTTCCCTTAAGAGGACTAGCCTCATGCAGGAGTGGTGGTTTAGTCGCTCAGTCGTGTCTAACTCTTTGAGACCCCGAGGACTGTAACCCTCTAGGCTCCTCTGTCCATGGGATTCTCCAGGCAAGAATACTGGAGTGGGTTGCCATGCCCTCCTCCAGGGGATCTTCTTGACCCAGGAGTAAGGTGGAAGACAAAATGCCCTCAGCCCAGGAACAGCCTTTTCCAAGCAGGATGTAGCCTCCCTGTCCCTTGTCCCCTCCCTCCTTCCTTCCTTCCCAGGCATCACAGAGCGCTGGCCCAGCTTCCCAGGTAATTGGAATATTCCTCCTTGGAACATGGTCAGGGTGCTAATGGCTAGAAAAGCCTCTAAGACACCAGAACCCTAGCGAAGAAAGATTTTTCAAACCCTGTTGATCCTGCTCAGATACAGCTCTTGGAAGTGTAAATGTATTCAGCTTTTCTGGAAGGCGATTTAGCAATAACTACCAAAATTGCAAGTATGAATAAACAGTGACTTGAATTCCCCGCTGTTAGGGATTTATAGAAAGGAAATAATTAAGGATGTGTGCAAAGAGATTTAACTCTAAGATGTTCAACGCTGTGATGTTTATCTAGACATTCAACACTAACAGACTGACTTGGGAGACAGGGGCCAAAAATGCAGGGGGATCCTATTTAGTGAAATAGAAACACATTCCTGCTCTATTATTACGTTAAAAAAATTCAAAGGTGCCTCAACTTTGTCTCTTCGTTGGTTTGCATGTGTGTGTTGTGGGGAGGGATCTACGTGGGCAAGAATACAGTCCGCAATCAATCGCTTAGCTGAGTCTGTATTCACTGTTCTCGAATTTAGTATCTTTATAACTCACTTAGTTACTTCATCTCAGTTCAATAAAATGGGGCTTATAATAATGCAAACCTGATGGAACTGTTTAAGGATAAAGTGAGATAATATATGTAAGATCTAAGGAAAATGAATGCAACAAAGCGTGTGCTTGAAGCCACATCAAAAGCAGGAAGGAAGGCCATAAATATTCAAAAGACTTAATCTCTAGGTGGAGGGTTACCCACAACCTCTTCTTGCTTCTCTAGGTTTTTCTACCTTTTCCACTGTCAACATGTAGCATAGATGTGTGTGACCACGACAAAATTTACCTTTAGGCGCCAGAAAGAATAAACACTCATACCCTCTGTTGCCTGCACCTCTGTGAGCAGGACTGAGTCCTGTAGCTGGGGAGAGAGGTGGCTGTCAGCAGGGGGAGGGAGGCAGGTGTGAGAGCACCTCTGGGGTTGCTGGGCTGCCCTCCGCAGGCCCACAAGCCCTGTGCTTGTCCAGCCTCAAGACCCAAGAAAGAGCCCGGAGCCAGCGACAGAGACATCAGTGGTTTAATGAGTCGGGGAGCTTAACGCTGTCTAATGTAGGGTCCTAGAGTGACACCCCACTAGGTGGGGCAGACAGTGGGTTGGACAAGGTGGCAGGCTTCACTCCTCGGGGCAGGGGAGGTTACCAGTTATAGGTGAACTGACATCATGTGGGCTCATTGCCTGCACCTCTGTGAGCAGGACTGAGTCCTGTAGCTGGGGAGAGAGGTGGCTGTCAGCAGGGGGAGGGAGGCAAGTGTGAGAGCACCTCTGGGGCTGCTGGGCTGCCCTCCGCAGGCCCACAAGCCCTGTGCTTGTCCAGCCTCAAGACCCAAGAAAGAGCCCGGAGCCAGCGACAGAGACATCAGTGGTTTAATGAGTTGGGGAGCTTAACGCTGTCTAATGTAGGGTCCTAGAGTGACACCCCACTAGGTGGGGCAGACAGTGGGTTGGACAAGGTGGCAGGCTTCACTCCTCGGGGCAGGGGAGGTTACCAGTTATAGGTGAACTGACATCATGTGGGCTCATAGTTACCAGGGAAACCAGCAGAGGGGCACGCCCCTCATGGCCCCTTTGTTTAGAACAGTTACCAGCTGGGTAGGACCCGGGGTGAGTAGGCAGGGAAGTCAGTCCTGTGTGTAGCAGGTAGGTGAAGCTGGCGCTGGTCGGGCAAGGGATGGACAGACAGCAAGAGAGCGGCTGCCTTGAGTGGCCTGACCGCATGCCTCACCCGTGCAAACCGTGCAGGACTCTCCAGTCTTGGTGCCCCTTCTCCGCCATATCCCTGTGGTCAGAAGTGCAGTGGGCTGTGCAAGCAGACCCCACAGGTACAGCACAGACAGCAGCTGCCAGTGAGGAGCAAGAGCAGAGACCTGGGCTGCTCAGAACAGTCCTGAGCCAGGAAGCAGGTGAACTTACCGGGTCAATGGAGAAGGGTTCAATGGCAGCAGCACCCTGTCCAGTCACAGGGACAGTTGTGCCATCCCTGGGTTTCACAAACACAGAGCCGCTCTCAGGGGCAGGGGAGGGTCTGGCTCTAAAAGGAACATTCTGGGGGCCGAGCCAGGAGTCAGCACAGTTACAGGTGTGCCCCACCCCATTATGTTGGGTGCCCTGAGAAGGGGACCCATCAGGTCTTTCCAAACAGATGGCTCCACTCGCTGGACTTGTGCATCCGAAGCCAGCCTGTTCGACCCACACAGCCTGGCCCGGGGGGTTCACGGCCAGCAAGCCACACACTAGCGCTGACCAGCGGGTCCTTCCGTGCACGAGCATGAGGGCTGGGAAGGCAAGGAGTCTCAACAGCCGTGGTCAGTCTGTGCCTCTCCCAGAGACACAGTGGCTGGGTCGATTTTTCATGGAGGTCCAGAGGGAGTCAGTCCTGAATATTCATCGGAAGGACTGATGCTGAAGCTGAAACTCCAATACCTTGGCCACCTGATGCGAAGAACTGACTCATTGGAAAAGACCCTGATACTGGGAAAGATTGAAGGCGAGAGAAGGGGATGACGGAGGATGAGGTGGTTGGATGGCCTCCCGGACTCAATGGACATGAGTTTGAGTGAACTCTGGGAGTTGGTGAGGGACAGGGAGGCCTGGTGTGCTGCAGTCCATGGCGTCGCAAAGAGCTGCATGTGACTGAGCCACTGAACTAACTAACCAGAGGAGGACCAGCGCGGCACTTCACTGTGGCCCCAGCAACTAGACTCAGCTTCCAGCGAGGCCAGTGAGGCTGCTCAGCCTCCAGTGGCGTTCCCTCCTTAGACTAGGGCCGAAACGAGAGACACCTGACAGGCCTGGGGCAGGTGCAATAGTGACACCTGAGTGGAATACCCACAGTGGCCACATTCAGAGATAACGCCACCCCCACTGGCGGTTTTCTCCTGGTCTGCAATACACTTCAGGAAACTCAGGTTTTCAGCAAAACAAGAGCATGTCCAAAATCACGTCTATGACGGCCACGTTAGACATCTGGACTTCAGCCACTCCACTTTGACTTTCAAACACGTCCCTTCACTCAACAGCCACAGCAGGTGCACAAGGCTTGTCTAAAGGCCACGGAGCAGGCTGTTCTGGTCGGCAACGTTTACGTTCAACCATGGATAAGCCAGAACAACTTCCCCATGCTCAATACCTACGGGCTCTTCCATCATTTCCCCTTTTGATTGCAAGTCTTTCAGTAGAAAGCACGGATGATCCAAACATTTGTCCTGAAATGCTGGGGTACTGGCTCCTTCACCAGGTTCAGATCCTGTCCCTAGGAGCCAGGCCTCCTTTCCATTCGCCTAGTTATTCACGGAGAGGGGAAACGAGTCAGATCTCAGGGGTACGCTAATGGGAAAACACTTTATAGGCTATACATTTTCTCACTTATACCCAACTGCCACACACACTTACACACATTGTTGCTTTTACCTGCAGACCTAAAGCAAGCAGTGTCACGCTTCATGAGAGGTTATACTCTGTGACAATTTCACTAAACAGTTATCTTTCCATCCAGAACATCAAGGCGACAGTGTGGCTAACACATCACCTTTCAAAAATACAGACCACAATGAACAAAACTAGAGTGTGGCATCCACTGAAACACAATATTGTTCTCTCTAAAATTACCCTCATTGCCACCAAACACAGTCAACTCAAGACTACTTTATCTGCACAAGTCAGGTCAAACAATTGCTTAGGCTTCTCCAAACTGGCTGAGGCAGAACTCCCCAGGAGGACTGAATTCCCAACAGGCTTCTCAAGAAAAGTCACGCCCAAGCCCTGCCATCGGGTTCCACCTCGGTGGATCCCACTATCCCCCAAATACTGAGGTTCCTGCACATGCCAGAAGACAGACTTTCCCATTCAGCTGATAAGGCTGCTCAGAACTCAAAGGTCCCCAATTTCTAGAGAGACCAGGCAGAGAGAAAAGAAAACACTGTCAATCCTACCCACAGGTATAGTTGACCAAATTTCTATAAATCATAACTAACTTGAGGGGAAGGGCTTCTCTCTGCCTGGAAAACACAGATAGAAGCCAGTGACAGGGACTTTCTTGGTGGCCCAGCGGGAAAGAATCCATCTTGCAGTGCAGGAGACAGCGGGTGAGATCCCTGGGCAGGGAACTAAGATCCCACGTGCCACCAAGCAGCTGAGCCTGAACGCAGCCACTACTAGCCTGCCACTCCAGAGCCTGTGCAACACGACAGGAGTCCGTGCACTGCAGACAGACCCCACGTGCTGCACCGAAGACCCCACGTGCCGCAACTAAGACCAGATGCAGCCGCAAAAGCAAAAACACACTAGAAACATCACAGACAAAAACCCATAAAAAATATAACCATGTTCACCTGTTGGTTCAGTAACCTACGTTTTTGTAAACTTTTTATAACGCCATCAACTCTTCCATTAGCATTCTTTAAGTTCTTACCCAGTTCAGCAATATAATCTGAAAGTTATCAGAGATCTGTTCATGTCAACAGGTGTTTGCTATTAATCTTCTTGAAAATGAGGCACTTTTGCCAAAGCATCAGAGTACAGCAGTCTAAAAATGACAAGACTTAACGCACAAACACTTGAGCCCAGTGTAATTGATAACCTTGGTTATAAGAATTACAACTGAATATAATCTTGAAACCTTAATCTCTGGCAAAAACCAAGAAGTATGTAATCATGCATTTCCTGATTGGAAAACTTATGCTTTAGTCTGCCTCTCCTAAGAAGGCAAGGGTAGGTAAACTTAAGACCTTTCCAGTCATTAACGTTCCAGTATTTTCTTCTATTTTAAATGACCCAGGTACTCAATGATTCTCTTCATTTAACTTAGCCTCAGGTCATCAAACTCTGGAGAGACTATTTTAGACAGACATTCCCAAAACATAATTATTTTTATAGAGCTTACCTAAAAGTTTTTTTCTCCTTTACTCTTAGAGATCACAAAGTCCCAGCAAGCCCAGGGAGACCATTTACATCTCAAAGGCACAAGAGAAAAATCAATTCCTTCTACTCAGCCTTCACAGCCAACTACAGAAGACTCACTTCTGACATCCCAGCAGACGACTCCTTAGAGGCCACTGTTCTCCAGACACCGCCCTCCACTAGTCACCATGGGGCCCACCTGCCAGCGGACAGCCGACGGGGACTGCCCCGGCGATGCATCAGTGTCCACACCTTCGTGGACGCCCCCGCAGCTTTCCTCCCCCGCCCTGTGTTTCCTGACATCGCGGCGCTCATGGTAACTTCCTCGGCCTCCTGGCTGCTTTGCCAGGACTGCACCCTGCAGGCCTGCAAGCCCCGTGTCTGTGCAGCTTCAAGACCTAAGAAAGAGCCAGAGGCAGCGACACAGACATCTGTGGTTTAATGGGTGGGGGAGCTTACACATCTGAAGCAGGGTCCCAGAGAGATGCCCCATTGTGTGCGGTGGACGGCGGGCCGGGCACGGGGCAGGCTTCACTCTCGGGAAAGGGCAGGTTACCAGTTACAGGGGAAGTGACCTCAGGTGGGCTCGTTAGTTACCAGGGACACCAGCAGTGGGCAGTGGCCCCAAATGGCCCCTTTGATTAGAACAATCACCACCTGGGGCCTGGGGCAAGCATGCAGGGAGGTCAGTCCTGTGCATAGAGGGTGGTAGGTCGGGCAGGGTGTGGACAGACAGCCAAAGAACGACCACCACAAGTGGCCTGACTGTACAGGTGCAGACACCCCACTCAGCACTGCTTGCTGAGCCCTGGGGCCAGGGCTAAAGCAGGTCCAGGCTAAAGCAGAGAGCAGAGGCAACGAAGCAAAGTTGGGAGGTGGAGGAAGGCGCAAGCAGGCAGCCTTCCTCGGCCGGCCAGCCTTGTCATCATGTCTGAGCCTGGGATGTGGTCACTCAGAGTCCTGAGGCGCCTCGAAGACGATGTCACAAGTGAAGTCACCTACCCAAGGCCACACACCAGGGGCAGGGGCAGCCTCCTAGCCCTCCTCGCCTCCCTGGCCACTAGGCTGCACTGCCTGCAGGCAAAGCACTGGGCTCCAATCTGTCTGAATGTGTGCTGGGCTCTGCCACCTCCCAGCTGTGTGATGCTGGGCAAACGTCCCAACCTCTCCGAGCTTTGGCACAGTAGGGCCAGGTAGGGGAGTCTTATGAGGCCGAGGGTCCTGCAAGGCAGCAACGAGCAATAAGAACACTAGGGAAAGGCCCTGATGAGGGTGTACAATCTGGAGTGGACGAGGGAGGAAGCCAGGAGGGCTTCCTGCAGGAAGGGGCATCTGAGCCAGATGCCTTAAGGTATCTGGGAGTCCACCAGGCACAGAGGAGGCACATGGGGCCTCTGGGATGCCAGGAGAGGGGACAGCAATACCAGGACAACTCACTCTGAGCCACTTTTCCCCGCCTTGTTGAGACGGGCTCGGGCGTGAGGAGAACGCTCCAGCTGGAGGGCTCCAGCGGCGAGTGAGTCGAGGTTGCCCTGGAGCTGGGGGACTCACCACTCTCAGGAACAGTGCCAGGGAGCGGGAGGCTGACGGGACTGACAGGACCTTAGTGCTGCCACAAGCCAAGCTGGCAAGCTGCAGGAGTGGGGGCAGCAGGTGGCACTGCTGTGCAGTGGGGGTGAGGCGGGGAGAGGTGGTGGGGCAGCAGACAGGCCGAGTTCAGGCCTCGCTTCCTAAGCGTGCGGCCTCCGCATGTGACTCAGGTTCTCTGGGCCTGGGATCCCAGGTTTTAGGATGAAGAAAAGATTCACTACTGGGGTGACGGTGAAAGCCCAGCAGGACACACTGCGGGAGTAGTGCGCAACGGGAAACCCTGAGTTGGGGTTAGGGGACCAGGCTTTGCCCAGTTGCTGGTGGGCATGTCAATGGATGTGGGACCCAGAGAAAGCTGAGTTGGGGGGCGGGTGGGCCTATCAGATGAACGAAAGAAGAGCTGGTGTTGGGGTGAGCAGGGTGGACCAGTGAAGCAGGCAGCCCACCACCCAGGTCACATGCAGTGACCCTGCATTTGGTCCTCTCGGGGCTGAGCACATGGACGTGCAAGACACACCTCGCCCTGAGCTTGCAGGAAGCCACAGTCCATGGTCACAGGGCACAGGGCTCCTGAGACAGGCACAGGCTGGGCTGGACAGGAAACCAGGGTGGGCGGTGGTCCTTGGATCCTTGGCAGGTTACGGTCAGACGTGCCCCTCGCCCGACATCACAGCTGAGCTCTTCTGTGTGTCCAGAGCTCTGGGAGTTGCTGCCCTCTTCACACCCCAGCAGAAGCTCTGAAGCCCAGATGGCCTCATACCTGGGTGGGCAGCTTTCTACAATGGAGGACATTCCAGACCCAGGACACAGTGGTGCAATGGTGGCGGGAAGCCTGGGGGGGGGGGTCTGTGGCCGGCGGATCACCGGGCACATGGCTGGACAGTTGGATAAGTGGCGGGTGCCTTGGAGGAGCCTGGGAAAGGCAGTGGGGGCCGTGCCGAAGAGGGCCTGAGGGGTAGGAGAGATCGTAACCCGCAGGAGTGGCTGCCAGCGGGAGAAGCCACTGGCTCTGGAGCTGGACTCCCGGGGCTGCAGACCCGGCTCCGGCAGCCCTGGCAGCCGGACTAGGTGCTGCTGGAGGCCCCCCTCCAAGATGGTGCTGTGCTGGGGGGGATGCTAGCTGTCAGCTGGGAATCTGCAGCCTCGCTTCCCTCCACGTCGACCTCTCCGTGCGGGCCTCTCGGCTTCCCCACGTCATGGTGGCCGGGTTCCCAGAAGCAATGTCCTGACAGGACCACACAGAAGTGTGTCCCCTCTCCGGGCCCCCTCGGGGCAGTCAGACGGCTCCACTTCTGCTGCGGGTGCGGGGCCACTGAGATGCAAACAGAGGAGAGCACAGACCCCTCACCTGTGGCGGGTGGGGAGATCTTCCCACAGCCATCTCAGAAAATGCCACCCGCCACTGCCTGCTAGAGAGTCTGAAAACCAGAGCGGGACATTTGGGGGCACCATAGAAGCCTTCCTTCCTCTCCTGTGACATAGTGTGGTTTGAGCTGGAGGTCAAGATCGCTCTGGACTGGCAAGTCTAGGTCTGTATTTGGGAAATTGTGGGGAGAGGTCACCCCAAGTGGGGTTGAACCAGCCTTGCCCAAATCATGAATGCGTACAGGGTGCTGACCAGCCTAGAGCTGGTCCTGCAGACCCTCCAAAAAGAATCCTGCAGACCCTCCAAAGCGTGGGTTGCTGACCTCACGCTCCCAGTCCGGCTTAACTTACTTAACATAATACACCTACCTAAACTCTAAGATGAAAGACCAGCGTCTGTACATAAACAACCTGGGTCGAGCTGCCACTGATAGTCCCCAAGGATGCAGAAAGCAGAAAGACAAAAACCTAGGAGGGGTGAGTGGCTTTTGTCCTCCTTACTATCATCAGGAATATATGCAGGCCCGTGTTTAAAGACGGAGGACACCCAGGGTCATTTTGAAATAAACTCTAGAGATGGGCAGCCTCCTGGAGGCGGTGGGGGGTGGAGGTACAAGACGGTGAGCCCTCCTGACTTGCGCGGGCTGCGGAGGAGGGTGGCCCAAAAGCACGGCCCATCTGATGCCCCCCCAGAAGCACCCTCTGCCCTTTCCAGCAGTCTCCTGCTTGATGGAGCCCTTGTCATCTTGAACTTGGTCATGAGTCAGCGGAGGGCCCCTCTTCCCCCCCATCTCCCTCCGTGGGGCCCCCCGGAGCAGGTGTTTGCCGAGCTCCAGGTCTCTCTGCTTACATAACCCTTGTTCCATTTGGAAGGATGAAAAATCTCCCTGGGGTTTATTGTAAACAGGCTTAGGTTCGCCCAAACACGGAGAGGAAAGGTCAGCGGATTATTCATGCGCCTCTCTCTCTCCCTGCCTGGCGCTTTCCGCCCCCACCGTCCGCAGACACCCCCTCCCCACCCCGAGACCTGGGCAGTGGCCAGGACCCGCGCCCAACCCGTCCATCAGGCCACCAGGGCACAGGGCCCAGGGCAGGGGCTGGGGCCAGCTGGGCGGCCCTGACACGTCCATGGGCCCTGCTTTGGCAGCCATTTCCACTTGACCTCAAGGAGGTGAAGGGAGGGAAGGAGATTGGGGAAATTTCTTGACCAGCCTCCACGGGTAGAGGCTCGCTTATGGAAAGATCATTTTTCTTATGATGACAGAAAAGAAGCCGGGAACCCCTGAGGAGGGGCCAGCAAGGCTTCAGGCAGGAAAGAGATGGCCCGCTGGCCCCACAGGCCACGGTGCCACCAGTTGCCGTGTGTTCTGTATGCTGAGCATTTGGACCCGTGACCTCATCATACACGACCTCATCTGAGACGGGGTATAGGCCCACTGCACGGATGAGAAGCCGTGGGTGGCGCTCAGCAAGGAAGACCTACGGGTCTTAGCTCCACTGGGCCTTGGCTTCCAACATGGCACAGCGCATAGCTGGTACACCCATGTTGGCCAGGAGACCGCAGGTGAAGCCTGGGAGCTGTGGCCATGTCCTCCGCGGGGGCTCTGTATGGCTGTGCCCGTCAGAACTGGCTGTGTTACAGTGACTGAGGGCCCCTGTGCCTACAGGCAGGACTGGCCCACAAGCTGTTAGCAAAGATGGAGACGCACCCAGGGGCGCTTCTCAAGGTCTGGGCCCCCAGACTTACAGCAACAGCATCACTTGGAACCTGGTTGGAGTCAATTCCCCAGTGTCACCCAGCCCTCATGAAGCTGAGGGGCGAGGGGCGGGTGTAGGCCAGGTCATCTATGTGTTAACACACCGTCTGGTGCTACCAATGTTCCAAATCAAGTTGGAGATGGGCTGCCTCAAGGCGGATCCATTTGCCCTCACCCTGCAGACACAGGACCAGCAGCTGGGGGTCCCGGAGAATTGAGTGGGCTTCCACAGAGCAGCTCCACTAAGCCCTGCATCAACCAGAGGGGCCACTGAGGTGCACTCCCACCTCCTCCCCGCCTTTGTCCTGGGGCCGTCTCTGGAGTTGTTTCCATCCTGCCCAGGCACACAGAGGGTTAGGCGCGCTCTGAGGACCCTCACTCACCGCACCAGAGGACAGGGCAATGGGGCTCAGGACCCACCGCACGTGCACCTCAAGGTCACCCAGCCATCCTGGGGCTAATTCCTGCACAGCCCCCACCCAGCACCCGATCCTGACTGCTTCCCAGGTGGCTGGTCCCTTTGGAATGTGCCTGGGCTGAGTGACCTGGGTCTCCACTCATCCTACAGAACAGCTTTGGTAAACACAGGAAATGCGGTTTTGTTCCCAGACATGACTGCACGAGACTCTGGTGGGTGGGACGTGCTCCTTCCAGGAAAAGCCCCCAAAGCCAGTCTCAAAGCTGACCCTCCCTGTATTCCAAATGGGGGTGAAGTGAAACCCCAGCTCCCCAGAAGAAACACTCTGGGTTTGAGAGCTCCCTAAAACTTGGGGGCCATCATGTCACTTTCTGAGGTCACAGCTCTGTACGTGAGGGTGGTGTCACCCATTTCCATTCTTGACTCTCTGGAACTGCCAGGGCCCTGTGAGAGAGAGTCAGACAGCTCTAAGCACTGGTGTGGACAGCTCCCTGGGTCTGAGGGCAAGTCCTAGTGCTGTCTGTGGGAGCTCTGTGCCTCCGTTTCTTCATGTAGCCAAAGAAGATAATAATAGTACCTGTTTAGGAGAGTTGTCATGGGAATTAAATGAGAGACATGGGCTAACTAATGATGATGCTCTGGGTAAATGCCTTTTGCATAGAGGAAAGGATAGATGATGGATGAATGGGTGGGTGGATGGATAAATGGGTGGGTGGATGGATGGACGAATGATGGAGGAATAGTGGTAGGAGGGTGAATAGATGGAAGGATAGGTGGATAGATGAATAGGTGGGTGAATGGATGGATAGATGAATGATGGATAAATGGATGGATGGATGGGTAGATGGATAAATGGGTGGGTGGACAGATGAAAGGATGGATGGATGGGTGGATGGGTATATAGATGAATAGAGTGGTGAATGGATGGATGATAGATGAATGGATGGGAGGATGGATAAATGGGTGGGTGGATAGATGGATAGATAGATGGAAAATGGAAGGATGAGTGGGTGGGTAGATAGATGAATAGATTGGTGAATGGATGGATAATGGATGAATGGATGGGTGGATGGGTAGATGGTTAAATAGGTACGTGGGTGGGTAGATGGAAGAGGGATGGAAGGATGGGTGGATGGATGAATGGTTGGATGAATGGATGGATGGGTGAGTGGAAAGATTAATGATGTTATAAAAGGAAAAAAGAAACCTGCTCAGAGTTGTTTAATTTTTGATTTACTTTTGAGCTTGAGGAAATGCAGTGTTAACTCTTGGAGGAGGATGAGAGGTGAGGAAGCAGGGCCATTGTCCTGAGGAACTGCCCTCCCACCCTCGTGCACATGTGTCAAGAGGGAATCACATCGAGAAGCCCCAGCTGCATTTCTTAGGGTCTCTTCTTTATTAAAACCTCAGAGACATTCATCTACAATTAGTTAGCCTCAGAGGTCAAGCGATCTGATGCCTGTATACAAAATAAAATAAAACTGATATAGAAGTGATGAATGGAGCGATGGACAGATGAACAGGAGAAGCAAGGACGGTAAGGTGTGAGCCCGAGAACTGAGGTGTGGCGGGTGTGTGGGTGACTGCCGTACATGCGCTGTAACTTCCCTGTGTGTCTGGACTTTCCCACAGTTAACAGGGGAGCACAATTCCACCCCCAGGCCGGCTTTTTTGAAGAAGAGTAAAGGCCGACTTTCCCACAGGCCCTTTGGGTCCGGTGGATGTAGCCACAGATCCACCTGCTCCAGCAGCACCCAGAAATGTGCCAAGGATGGCACCCTAGGGACAGCCTTGCAGCCGTCCTGCCTGAGGCTCTGATGAGCGAGCTTTGTGCCAAGTCCTACAGAGGGAGCGTGGCGTGACTGGCATTTGGCCTATGCCCTCAGTAAGCCCAGTCCTTAGTGGGCACCTCTGCTCCTGAAGCTCCCTCTTCCTGGAGCACCCTGGAGTCCTCCTTTCTCCTTTACATCTGCCTAGAAATTTCCAGATTCTGACTCCATCCCTCAGGCTACCAAGGGCCAGCTGCCTTTCAGCAGGGACTGCAAATGTGCATTGTGAAAACCTGAAACACAGGCATTCAGCTTAAATAATTGGACCCCAGAGGGGAGGTCTGATACCTGTAAATTAAAAAAAAAAAGATGTATAGAGATATGACTAGACAGACGGACATCTGATAAGTTAATCTCATGGTCACTACTGTTCCAAGATTGCTCTACATGGCTGATTCCATCTTATATTCAGACAACCCTAGGTGGTGTTCTGGGCTTCCCTGGTGGTGCAGTGGTAAAGAATCTGCCCGCCAATACAGGAAATGCAGGGGATGCAAGTTTGATCTCTGGGTCAGGAAGATCCCCTGGGAGAGGAAACGGCAGCCCACTCCAGTATTCTTGCCTGGGAAACCCCAAGGACAGAGGAGCCTGGCGGGCTACAGTCCCTGGGGTTGCAAAGAGTCCAACACGACAGAGTGAGCACATGTGGTGTTCTGGAGTTAAATACTAATTTAACAGATGGGAAAACTGAGGCCCATGGAGAGCTTTTAGGTGATGTCCAAGGACACCCAGCAGGTCTGTGTCAGAGCTTGGATGTGAACCCAGGCAGTCTTGCCCCATGGGCTTCTCTGGTGGCTTAAATGCTAAAAGAATCTGCCTGCAGTGCAGGAGTCCTGGGTTCGATTCCTGGGTCGGGAAGGTCTCCTGGAGGAGGAAATGGCAACGTACTTCAGTATCCTTGCCTGGAGAATCCCATGGACAGAGAAGCCTGGCGGGCTAAGTCAATGGGGTCACACAGAGTCAGACACAACTGAGAGAATAACACACACGCATACACATACACACACACACACACACTCAGTCTTGCGCCACACCTAACGTGTTCAACTTTGCCCCACATTTGACATTAACTCAACTTCTCTTCCTCCTTGGGCTGGTGGCCGAGAGAAGGCTGAGCCAGGTAGCCGGCCGCTTTGGCCAGAAGCAGCCCCTGCATGAATCCCTGCCCCTCCTGCCCAGCACTGGGCAGACTGGCTGCGTGAAGCCAGCACCCACCATGTGCACCACGCACAGAGGGCCAAGGCCCCTGAGGACACAGACGGGTCAGCCCTCCAAGCAGCCAGGGCCCAGCGACCGCGACCCCGCTCAGGCCCAGTGCCTCCAGCCACCCTGACGAATCTTAGTGGCAACACCGACGTCAGAGAGGTTTCCTTCGTAGGCCGTGAGGGGAAGGCTGAGCTGTGGGAGGTGAATCACCATGAAAATCCCATCGTAATAGTGATAATGCCAGGCATGAACTCTCGCCTCTGCCAAGCCACACGAATGACGGGGTGCAGATGGGGCTGGTGCTTCAGTTCACAGATCTCTCCGGCCGTTTACGAGGCTGCGAGGTCTGCATCCCAAGTGGGCAGTACGGTCAGTTCTATTATGTCTGGGCCCACGCCAGGCCTCAGTGGTTTGAAAGGAAAACCAGCCTACAGAATCACGGTGACTCGCCCGACGTCCTCGGATGCAGTTTTCTTCGATGACTGCACCAACCCGCTCTTTGACAGCTGTCCGCCCAGATGTGGTGCATCAGCTGTGGCCGCCCGTCCTTCCCTGAGCTGGTGCAGCACAGGCGCTTCCTTTCTCTCAGTGGTGATGATGGGTGGTGCGGGGAGGGGTCTGCCCTGGAAAAGCCCTTGAACTCAAGCTTCGTCAGGCCTGGCCGATGGAGCACATTAGAAGCATCCAGAGAGTCCCACAAGCTGGCGATGCCTAAGGGGGTGCCCAGAAATCTGGATTCAGATGGTTTGGGTTGGGTGCAGGAAGTGATATTCTAAAATAACCCTGTGCCAGTAATTAATAATGGGGAGGTGCGGGGTAGGCATCATGGCTGGCTCTAACTTGTGGGCATCAGAGCCACCTGGGAGGGGGTCAAAGATAAACCTTCCTACGCCCTGGCCAGCTCCGATTCAGAAGATCTGGAGTGGGTCCTGGGAATCTGTCTTTCACAGAAGCTTCCTATGGGGACTCGGGAGCAACGGTGGGGAAACGTAGCTGGAGCCTGGTGCTCCTTCCGGCACTGCGAGGGTCCCTAGGACAGTCTGCTTCCAGCTTCCGGATTCTTACCCTCGGCTTCCCTCCCCCAGAGCCTCTCCCCACATACTTAGATGTGAAGTCCCCGACAGCAGCACCAGCTCCAGGGAAACGGCCTCTGGCCCCAGCCCCAGACCTACCCAGAAACTTGGAGTGGGAGGCGGCAATCTTTTCAGAAGCACCCCCGCCCGCCCTGAGGCCGGCTCCAGTTGGAGAACCACGGAGAACAAGAAGGTGGCTTGGGGGTGAGAGGGTCACTACCTGAAACTACTCTCCCATTCAGGACTGGGCTGTGGCAGTGGGGGCGTGGAATAAGGGATTTACCTTGAGCCTCAAATTTAAATGGATGACAAAAGACAGGAATTTTTTAAAAAACCTGATGGACAAAATATCAAATTTCAAGTAAGGACAGAATCTGATCCTGAATTGGCACAACACTTGCTCACTTGCTACATCCTCATCTTGGGCCCAGTTCTAATAAAACTTTATTCATAAAAACAGGCCAGACAACAGGCAGGAGTTGGCGGGGGTGGTTTTCTTTTTCTTTCTTATCTGTTTTATTCTGATCTTTAATATTATACTAAAATATGAACTTATCTTGATTACCAAGATTTTTGGCACTCCCTTAAATTTGTACCCACTCCTGAGGCTGCCCCATGCTCTCTTGGGAACCTGGCTCCCGGCCTGAGATGCCCCTGACTCCTGGCGCCCAGCCTCCAGGTGCTGGGCGTCCTGCTGCCCCAGTGGCTGCCCCTCCCTCGGCGGGCCTCTGAGCTGTGGGAGGTGAATCACCATGAAAATCCCATCGTAATAGTGATAATGCCAGGCATGAACTCTCGCCTCTGCCAAGCCACACGAATGACGGGGTGCAGATGGGGCTGGTGCTTCAGTTCACAGATCTCTCCGGCCGTTTACGAGGCTGCGAGGTCTGCATCCCAAGTGGGCAGTACGGTCAGTTCTATTATGTCTGGGCCCACGCCAGGCCTCAGTGGTTTGAAAGGAAAACCAGCCTACAGAATCACGGTGACTCGCCCGACGTCCTCGGATGCAGTTTTCTTCGATGACTGCACCAACCCGCTCTTTGACAGCTGTCCGCCCAGATGTGGTGCATCAGCTGTGGCCGCCCGTCCTTCCCTGAGCTGGTGCAGCACAGGCGCTTCCTTTCTCTCAGTGGTGATGATGGGTGGTGCGGGGAGGGGTCTGCCCTGGAAAAGCCCTTGAACTCAAGCTTCGTCAGGCCTGGCCGATGGAGCACATTAGAAGCATCCAGAGAGTCCCACAAGCTGGCGATGCCTAAGGGGGTGCCCAGAAATCTGGATTCAGATGGTTTGGGTTGGGTGCAGGAAGTGATATTCTAAAATAACCCTGTGCCAGTAATTAATAATGGGGAGGTGCGGGGTAGGCATCATGGCTGGCTCTAACTTGTGGGCATCAGAGCCACCTGGGAGGGGGTCAAAGATAAACCTTCCTACGCCCTGGCCAGCTCCAATTCAGAAGATCTGGAGTGGGTCCTGGGAATCTGTCTTTCACAGAGGCTTCCTATGGGGACTCGGGAGCAACGGTGGGGAAACGTAGCTGGAGCCTGGTGCTCCTTCCGGCACTGCGAGGGTCCCTAGGACACAGTCTGCTTCCAGCTTCCGGATTCTTACCCTCGGCTTCCCTCCCCCAGAGCCTCTCCCCACATACTTAGATGTGAAGTCCCCGACAGCAGCACCAGCTCCAGGGAAACGGCCTCTGGCCCCAGCCCCAGACCTACCCAGAAACTTGGAGTGGGAGGCGGCAATCTTTTCAGAAGCACCCCCGCCCGCCCTGAGGCCGGCTCCAGTTGGAGAACCACGGAGAACAAGAAGGTGGCTTGGGGGTGAGAGGGTCACTACCTGAAACTACTCTCCCATTCAGGACTGGGCTGTGGCAGTGGGGGCGTGGAATAAGGGATTTACCTTGAGCCTCAAATTTAAATGGATGACAAAAGACAGGAATTTTTTAAAAAACCTGATGGACAAAATATCAAATTTCAAGTAAGGACAGAATCTGATCCTGAATTGGCACAACACTTGCTCACTTGCTACATCCTCATCTTGGGCCCAGTTCTAATAAAACTTTATTCATAAAAACAGGCCAGACAACAGGCAGGAGTTGGCGGCGGTGGTTTTCTTTTTCTTTCTTATCTGTTTTATTCTGATCTTTAATATTATACTAAAATATGAACTTATCTTGATTACCAAGATTTTTGGCACTCCCTTAAATTTGTACCCACTCCTGAGGCTGCCCCATGCTCTCTTGGGAACCTGGCTCCCGGCCTGAGATGCCCCTGACTCCTGGCGCCCAGCCTCCAGGTGCTGGGCGTCCTGCTGCCCCAGTGGCTGCCCCTCCCTCGGCGGGCCTGTATGTTTGCAGTGAACATTCCCGAGCACATTGCTGCTGACGGGGCAAAGCCTGTGCCAGGGCTATATGCATCAAAGTCTTCTCAGCTTTAATGGTGTATGACATTTTTGAGACAAAATACGGGTCAGCTAATCACATTTTAATAGCTCTACCTTTATAAGCAGCCTGCCTTGGAGTGCATACAGTAATATTTTAATTTCTCAGCTCGATGAGCCCTGTTCTAACCAGGTATTCAGTTTCTGCTTATAAATCTCACTCCCAGATGTCGAATGCCAGGGAACTCTACAGAACAACCATACAGATATAATATTTAATATTGGATGTCAGTTTGCGTGTTCCACTCAATTTCCTGGAAAGAGCTCGAAACTCCACTTATTCTGGGTGGAATATCCAATCAGTTCCACACTCCAAGGCCTGGCCGGACTGCCATGTAATACCGCATAACTAAATTCTCTAATTTCTGAGAGACAAATTTGGAGCAGATGTAGGAAAAGGGTGTCATTTGTTTCCAAATGCAACAGTTATCAGGCCGGACAACTAGGAGGGATAATTAGCAAGGGGCCAAGTTTGTGAGCCTATCTCCCAAACCAGGAGACATGCGGGCACACCCCAGCCCCTAGGAAGGCACGCAGGGTGGGGAGCTCTGCGCCACGTATCAGCCGGGGGAGGAGGCTAAACTGGACTCGTGGGTCTGGAGCATCTGACGTGGAACTAAAAAATAAAGAGTGGGATGCCAGGGCAGGAAGGTGAATGGCACGTAATCCCAACCTTGTTTTAAGCGGGAGCCCTCTGCCACTTAGGGCATCTACGGTTACCCAGAGACCCTCCCCGGCTGGGACCCAGGCTTGTTCACCTCCTCAGCCCAGCTCACTTTTGGTTTGGGGGGTCATTCGGTCCTTTGGGACTCAAAGGGGGCTCTGTTCTTAGTGATGCCTCTCAGTGACTTTGACAGATGCTGTCAGCTGAGAGAGGGCTCTGGGGGTGCAAAGGCCACATGAGAATGATGCCACAGGCAGCCCCTGGGGACCAGCCTTGGTGCCTGTCCAAGGGACTGCTGGAAGCATTTTTCCGGGGGCTCCCCCTCTCTCCCTCATCAGCTGGCCCACCCCTCGGTTTCCCCATCCAGAGAAGGAATGCGTGATCCCAGGAGGAGGCCTCCAGTGATGTCAACTGGGTGGAGGAGATTACAAAACAAGGTACTTCGAGCCTCCCAGCGGGAAATTGGGGTAATTCCTGACATCCGGTACTGTGTGCTATTCTTGGTGGAGGCATAATTGAGGCAAGGTGGCAAATGCTGCAAAACTGGCCCTCCTGGGGGACCTAGCAGGCTGCTAGTGACTGGATGGTGGGGGGGTGGTCTCCGGCCAGCCCCCACTTCCTGGGCCCCCTCTGAGCCTCAGTTCCTCCTTCCAGGAGGAGCAGGCTGGATGTGGCAGCTGCAGACACCTGCTGGATTTCAGGAGATTCCTCTCTGCTCCACCCCAGGTGAGGACAGGGGACACAGAAAAAAGGCCCCTCGTCATTTTCTTGCCAGGAGAGAAAGGAAGGTGAATCGTCCACAAGCTTGGCCCCAAGTGGAGCTTAAGGAGTCGCAGCTGGGAGGCCATATGGGGAAGTGCGTGGGTGGCTCGGCCTTTCCTGCCTCTCGCTCTTGGTCAGGCCAAGTTCAGGAGAGTCCTCCCTTTCCCCCTGCCAGAGTATCAGCTCACCACCTCCTGCTTTCTGCCTGTCCCTTCCCTCCCTCTAGACACCAGGCAGCCCAGCTCCGTGGCAGGGCAGCAAGCCTCGCTGTGGGAAGGGGACCGCCTCGGGTCTCCCCAGTGTCTGGGGGGTCTGCTGCTAATTGGATTGTAAAAGATGATCCCTCTGCACAGCTGTCTGCGAGCCGGGCCCCAGCAACACAGGGTAAATTAAATGCAGACAGTGGGGCGGGGTTACCTGCTGAAGCTCTGTGCCAGGCTGAGACCCCAGAAGTCAGAGAGGACGGTGGCACTGAGATGAGAGAGGACCAGAGGCAAGGAAGAACCTCACCGAGTGTCCCGTTGGGCGCTGAGACGGCCCCTCCCCTGCAGGCCTGCTCATAGCCCCTGGCCCTGGGGCATCTGGAAATCAAAGCATCCTGATCCTCTTTACCGCAGTGCTCCCTGGGGCTGCTGGGCAGCTGAGCTGAGGGTGCTCTGGGGCTGCCGTCCATGAGGACCCCCCTTGCAGAATGGAGCCCATGGCCAGGTCCTGCTGCCCACCATGGACTTCTCACTCAGTCATTCAAGCACCATTTATTCACTCAGAATATCCAGCATTCTGTCTCTAAGCTGAGCACTAGGAATAAAGAGATGGTGTGGACAAGGGGGCAGCTCTCCTCCCATGTTTGTCACCCCATCCCCCCGCAAAGTGATAGAACACTGAGTCCAGCTGGCACGTGTTCACTCACAGTGAAAGCTACCTCTCCTAGCCTCCCTTGCAGCTAGATATGGCCGTGTGATTACACTCTGGCCAATCAGAGGAAGCGGCGTGGCGGCCCTTCCTTTAAACAGCAACACAATTGATCCTAGCTTTCTGCCCTTTCCTCTCAGAGATCTTCTTTCCTGCTGACTGGGATGGAGATGAAGTGGCCACCCTGAGCAAGGTGGCTCTGGACAAAGAAGACCTATGTGGTAGGTTAATCAACCTCATCCTGAGGTCATTATGAAGGAGCAGACCAGCCCTGCCCTGCCTCACTCCAAACTTTGGTGTGAAAAAAAAAAGCAAAACTGCCTTCTTGAAGCAACTGTTACTTTAGGTTTCTGTTGCTTCCAGCTGAAGGTGATTAAAACCTATACAAGTGATGATACTACAACAGGAGCGCACAGCCCTGGCTACACGGCGGGGACACGGGCCCAGTCCCGGGGAATAGGGGCGGCGGTGCGCGGCTGCAACCTGCAGCGTGTGCTGACTGGGAGAGGCAGGTTGGTGGGGTTCCGTGGGGCACTTCAGGAAGAAGGAAGTCCAGAGGGAGCTTAGTGTGTTTGGGGAGGCACTGGGTCCTTCAGGGAGGTGGGGACCCCCTGCCCTGAAGATAATTAAAGCCTACACAATGAAATGCAGATGCGGCCTTAAAAGAAGTCGTCCTTGATTCAAAGGGAGACACTCACTACTTATAACAAATGCAAGGTCATTTGACAATGAGGTTGAAACGTTGTCAGCTGATTTAAAGACTAGTAAACATCTGATGCGAAGAAGGCAATGGCACCCCACTCCAGTACTCTTGCGTGGAAAATCCCATGGACGGAGGAGCCTGGTGGGCTACAGTCCATGGGGTCACTAAGAGTCAGACACGACTGAGCGACTTCTCTTTCACTTTTCACTTTCATGCATCGGAGAAGGAAATGGCAACCCACTCCAGTGTTCTTGCCTGGAGAATCCCAGGGACAGAGGAGCCTAGTGGGCTGCTGTCTATGGGGCTGCACAGAGTCGGACATGACTGAAGTGACTTAGCAGCAGCAGCAGCAAACATCTGATGGGAAGCTCATGTAGACGTGCACAATGGTTGATCATCCTGGCAGCTCTCCTCCCATGTTTGTCACCCCATCCCCCCGCAAAGTGATAGAACACTGAGTCCAGCTGGCACGTGTTCACTCACAGTGAAAGCTACCTCTCCTAGCCTCCCTTGCAGCTAGATATGGCCGTGTGATTACACTCTGGCCAATCAGAGGAAGCGGCGTGGCGGCCCTTCCTTTAAACAGCAACACAATTGATCCTAGCTTTCTGCCCTTTCCTCTCAGAGATCTTCTTTCCTGCTGACTGGGATGGAGATGAAGTGGCCACCCTGAGCAAGGTGGCTCTGGACAAAGAAGACCTATGTGGTAGGTTAATCAACCTCATCCTGAGGTCATTATGAAGGAGCAGACCAGCCCTGCCCTGCCTCACTCCAAACTTCGGTGTGAAAAAAAAAAGCAAAACTGCCTTCTTGAAGCAACTGTTACTTTAGGTTTCTGTTGTTTCCAGCTGAAGGTGATTAAAACCTATACAAGTGATGATACTACAACAGGAGCGCACAGCCCTGGCTACACGGCGGGGACACGGGCCCAGTCCCGGGGAATAGGGGCGGCGGTGCGCGGCTGCAACCTGCAGCGTGTGCTGACTGGGAGAGGCAGGTTGGTGGGGTTCCGTGGGGCACTTCAGGAAGAAGGAAGTCCAGAGGGAGCTTAGTGTGTTTGGGGAGGCACTGGGTCCTTCAGGGAGGTGGGGACCCCCTGCCCTGAAGATAATTAAAGCCTACACAATGAAATGCAGATGCGGCCTTAAAAGAAGTCGTCCTTGATTCAAAGGGAGACACTCACTACTTATAACAAATGCAAGGTCATTTGACAATGAGGTTGAAACGTTGTCAGCTGATTTAAAGACTAGTAAACATCTGATGCGAAGAAGGCAATGGCACCCCACTCCAGTACTCTTGCGTGGAAAATCCCATGGACGGAGGAGCCTGGTGGGCTACAGTCCATGGGGTCACTAAGAGTCAGACACGACTGAGCGACTTCTCTTTCACTTTTCACTTTCATGCATCGGAGAAGGAAATGGCAACCCACTCCAGTGTTCTTGCCTGGAGAATCCCAGGGACAGAGGAGCCTAGTGGGCTGCTGTCTATGGGGCTGCACAGAGTCGGACATGACTGAAGTGACTTAGCAGCAGCAGCAGCAAACATCTGATGGGAAGCTCATGTAGACGTGCACAATGGTTGATCATCCGGGAGTGGCTTCTCATGTGGCTCCTTGGCTCAGGACTTGATGACCTGCTGTTTGTGGTCCACGTGTCCCTTGGCCAAACGGCCAGTGCTCCCCTCCTTGGGTTCAGTCACGGTCCTCTTCTCTCTTCAATGCCAGCAAGTCCCCAATGGGCTGGGGGAGAGGAGGGGAGGAGCTGGAACAAAGCCACTCCGTTTCCAGGCTCGGGGAAACTGTCCCAGACCACACACCAGAAAGGCCATTTGAGGGGTGGACTCCATCCTGCTGTCCTTGTCACTGCGGTCACCCCCGTGCCCAGCTCTGTCCCAGGATACTCCTAGGCGTTCTGAGAAGAGAGCCTAGAATAGCCTGGAACGAGGGGGCAGGAAGGAACCGTGGGGGAGGAGACACAGTGCTGACTTGTGCAGCAGAACGTGCTCCTGTCTTGCAGACGGTGGTTGTGGTCTGCGTGTGCAAGCAGATCCTCTCTGCTCTCGTCCTAAGCCTCTGGAGTGTGATCTATACAAAAACCTGGGCCAGGCTGCTGCCTCTCCTGGGCGCTGAGGGTGGCTGTCGCCTTCGTTTGCAGGTGAGAAGCTGTCCCATAGCTAGTACACCAGAGGCGGGTACAGCCCCCCACTGATTGACTCCCACACGCATCCCCCCTGGGCTGGAATTCCGTGTGGCTCTGAGACTTCGAGGAGGAGGACGACGAGGATGGCCAGTGAGTCCCGAGCACCTGGGGTGCTGCTGGGCCACCGGGCTCACATGGGGGCAAGCGGAAAGGGCCATGTCTTCTGCCTCTTATCAGGGCTTCTCCAGACCCAGTAATAAGAAGAGCCAATTTGCTATTCTCAGAACCAGGACATGGAATGTGGTCCCGAGTGAGCAGGTAACAGAGATGTGCCACTCAGGATGGCTATGAGATGCTGCCCAGCATGCGGGTACCAGCCTACCTGGTGGCATCAGCAGAGAGTGCCCCTGTCTCCTTGCAGGACACTCAGAACAGAAGCTAGCCTGCATTTCGAGCCTCGCTGTTTCCCCATCACACGTTCTGATTATCGCCAGACAAGTTCCACACTTGTAACGCCAGCACAGTCACTCAGCCCAAGATGCTTAAGCAAGCCCCCCAGGATCAACATGGTCACCCCATCCTGCTGCTCTGAGGGTCGTCCAGTTCAGCAGACACTGGCCCAGTGCCTCCTGCTCCCAGCAATGGGGATGCCAAGAGGCCTCAAGGTGGACCACTGCCCTCGCAGTCGTCCTTGGTCAGAGGGTGCCCAGCCACGTCCGACGGCAGGCTCACCCGACAATGGGTGTGGTGTGCAGCACGGTCCACGGGCGTCCACCCGGGAACTCTGTGGTAAAGATATGACTCAAGAAACAGGAGTGAGTGGCCACACTCAGGCCACCTTGGATGCCTTCTTCTCCGTGGATCATTGAATTACATGCATATTTCACTGAAGATGATTATCTCCTTGCTGGTTTCCGAGGATGTATTTAGGGGAGGTATTTCAATTCTGTTGTCATTTTAAACTAAAAATCAAAACATCATTTTTGATGTCCAGGTTCTTTCTTCTGCCGAAATACACACTGTGGTGTGTTACAATCATGTCTCCACCATTTGTGCCTTAGATGTACTTGTAGGTATGTTTATTTGGTTTTCGACCGCGTTTTTCTCTTAGAAATCAGGATCGCATGTCTAATCTCAAAGGGTAGATAATCCTCACTGGGATGTGAATTTGGCAAACATTCCAATTGGTTTAACATCAACAAATGGCTTCTGGGGGAGGGTGGGTGGTGTGAGGGCGATTCAAAATTTTGTATTTCGCAAAAGGCGGTTTTTTTTTTCTTCTTATATCCCCCATATTGCTAGGAACAAACTATTTTCTTATTTGAAAAAAAAAAAAAACCCACCCTGCCCTTTTATGGGAAAACTAGTTCAGCTCTGTGTTTATTATTCCACATGAAAGCGGTTTTGCCTTCATTTGTGGCTGCCTGATTACAAAGACAAGATCTTTAATTAAAATTGGTTTGGTTATGTGTATTTCTTTCAAAGAAAACCATCGAAATAGCATTTGTGACTCATTACCTTCTTAACAAGGATGCTGTTCTATTTGCCTAGTTATTCAGCCCGTTTTCGATACAGACGCTGACCTTGAAAGATGGGGTATGTGCCAAGGAGCTCCGTGTGCACCCTCAAGTCGTCTTTCTGGGCCTGTGACTTTGACCCAGGGGGTGGGTTTGGTCTGACAGTATTTCGAGGGCACAGAAACGTCTGCAGCTTGACTGAGTTCAGGAGGGCCTGCTGGGCGGGCAGGCGGGGCTCTGTAGACCAGCAGCATCCTTTGGGAGGGGCCTGGGCTGACGCCTTGGGAAGGCCCGGCTCAGCTATGCTGGGAGGCCAGGGAGGAAGGCAGAGGCTGACTTTCTCATCAGCCCCACATGCCCAGGGTGGGTTTGGGATCACATGGCTTTCGGGAACTGTTTCCAGCCGAGGAACAAGACTGCCTAGATCCGAAAGGCTGTCTAACATGTTAGTGAAATTAGTGCTTAGCAATATTTTTGAGAATTCTGTGGTTTGGGCGTTTTATGTTTTTTCCTCTGCCAAAACAAGCTTGCTAACTTCTTTGCTTCTCTGTTTGCTGCAGAGAGGAGCAAAGGGGCTCTAAATCATTTGCACATTTCATGTTGACAGCGTCTCGCGCTAGCACGATGGATGGGAAGGGAGGCTCCAGCTTGGCTTTTACCAGGTGACCTAGGCTCACCCACTCACAGGCACTCCCCACCTGATCTCAGTGGCAGCTGCCCTTCCACCTTCTACTCTGTGGACTCGGTACGCTTAAAAGTTGTACGGGGTGAGTGGGAGTCTTTGGCTTTTCCAAGTGAGCCTCCTCGCCTAGGCAGGACTAGCTGCCTTCCAGTTCCTCGGGCAGGAGCCTTCCAGGTCCTTGTCTGCAAGCTCTCTGTTCCCTGATGGGTTTGACTGTCCTAATAACCCCAAGCCAGGCTGCTGGATTAAATCCCAGTTTTACTGAGCTGTGTGACTTTGGGCAAAATACTTAACCTCTCTGTGCCTCAGAAGGATCCATGGAGAAAGTAGCACAACCAGTCAGGTAAAAGATATTAAATCTGCAGTGCTCTTAAGAGGATAAGCACCCCCCTCAGCATGCTTGCTGGCTTCCCTGGTGACTCAGTGTTAAAGAATCTGCCTGCCAATATAGGAGACGCAGGTTCGATCCCTGGGCCAGGAAGATTCCCTGGAGGAGGAAATGGCAACCCCCTCCAGTACTCCAGTATTCTTGCCTGGGAAATCCCATGGACAGAGAAGCCTGGCAGGCTACAGTCTGTAAGGTCAAAGAAGAGTCGGATGCAACTTAGCGACTAAACAACAAATAAACCATTCTAGTGCCCACAGCCAAGTGCTTCCCAAAGGCACACAACAAGCTCAGCAGAGCTGGGGCCAGGCTTGTGATCACTGGACTACAGTGCCTATGACAGAAACAGAAGCTGCAAAATGCCATCGCTGTTTTCAAGGTATTTGCACAGAAGGACGTCTTATACAAACACTGTTCACTGGCTGCTGTGAGGGGTGGGGCAGCTTTATGCTTGGGGGTGAAGACAGAGCCTCCAGGAGGGTGAGACTGACGTCTGTGAGAGGGGGAAGATTTAAAGGCACAGTGTTTACAGTCCTCTCCCCACCTTTTGGAACAGACAGGAAGCTTTGTTTGGCTGCCCAGTTCCTGGGCTGGGGGGTAGACAGCAGGCAAGGGCAGTGAGGAATCCGGAAGCAGGACAGAGAGGCAGCACTGCGACCAGCAGTGGCTGTAACCAGACACATACCCCTCAGTGTGGCTGGAGACACGAGCAGAGCTGGAGTACTACACAGCCGTCACAAGGGAGCTGTCACAGACCAACATGAAAATGGTGCCTAGATTATAATCAGTATCAGTTCAGTCACTCAGTTGTGTCCAACTCTTTGCGACCCCATGAACCACAGCACATGAGCCTTCTCTGTCCATCACCAGCTCCCGGAATCCACCCACGCCCATGTCCATTGAGTCGGTGATGCCATCCAATCATCTCATCCTCTGTTGTCCCCTTCTCTTCCTGCCCTCAATCTTTCCCAGCATCAGGGTCTTTTCCAATGAGTCAGTTCTTTGCACCAGGTGGCCAAAGTATTGGAGTTTCAGCTTCAGCATCAATCCTTCCAATGAACAACCAGGACTGATCTCCTTTAGGATAGACTGGTTGGATCTCCTTGCAGTCCAAGGGACTCTCAAGAGTCTTCTCTAACACTGCAGTTCAAAAGCATCAATTCTTCAGTGTTCAGCTTTCTTTATAGTCCAACTCTCACATCCATACATGACCACTGGAAAAACCATAGCCTTGACTAGATGGACCTTTGTTTGCAAAGTAATGTCTCTGCTTTTTGAAATGCTATCTAGGTTGGTCATAACTTGCTTTCCAAGGAGTAAGCGTCTTTTAATTTGATTGCTGCAGTCACCATCTGCAGTGATTTTGGAGCCCAGAAAAATAAAGTCAGCCACTGTTTCCACTGTTTCCCCATCTATCTGCCATGAAGTGATGAGACTGGATGCCATGATCTTTGTTTTCTGAATGTTGAGCTTTAAGACAACTTTTTCACTCTCCTCTTTCACTTTCCTCAAGAGGCTCTTCAGTTCCTCTTCACTTTCTGCCATAAGGGTGGTGTCATCTGCATATCTGAGGTTAGTGATATTTCTCCCGGCAATCTTGATTCCAGCTTGTGTTCCTTCCAGTCCAGCATTTCTCATGATGTACTCTGCATAGAAGTTAAATAAGCAGGATGACAACACACAGCCTTGACGTACTCCTCTTCCTATTTGGAACCAGTCTGTTGTTTCATGACCAGTTCTAATTGTTGCTTCCTGACCTGCATACAGGTTTCTCAAGAGGCAGGTCAGGTGGTCTAGTATTCCCATCTCTTTCAGAATTTTCCACAGTTTATTGTGATCCACACAGTCAAAGGCTTTGGTATAGTCGGTAAAGCAGAAATAGATGTTTTTCTGGAACTCTCTTGGCTTTTCAATGATTCAGCAGATGTTGGCAATGTTATCTCTGGTTCCTCTGCCTTTTCTGAAACCAGCTTGAACATCTGGAAGTTCATGGTTCACGTATTACTGAAGCCTGGCTTGGAGAATTTTGAGCATTACTTTACTAGTGTGTGAGATCAGTGCAATTGTGTGGTAGTTTGAGCATTCTTTGGCATTGCCTTTCTTTGGGACTAGAATGAAAACTGACCTTTTCCAGTCCTTTGGACACTGCTGAGTTTTCCATATTTGCTGGCATATTGAGTGTAGCACTTTCACAGCGTCATCTTTCAGGATTTGAAAGAGCTCAACTGGAATTCCATCACCCCCACTAGCTTTGTTCGTAGTGATACTTCCTAAGGCCCACTTGACTTCACATTCCAGGATGTCTGGCTCTAGGTGAGTGATCACACCATCGTGATTACCTGGGTCGTGAAGCTCTTTTTTGTACAGTTCTTCTGTTTATTCTTGCCACCTCTTCTTTATCATCACAGCAATGTCAAATCCTGAAAGAATGCATGTAATTGGCTAACTTTCATGTAGGGATAAAAATATCACATACATGTGCATTTCCTCACGTGCATAAAGAAACTCTGGAAGAATAAAAGTGGTTGTCTATGCAAGGAGCCCCCCTAGGGGGATGAGGAGCTAAAAACTGGACAGATGGGCCACAGAGATGAAAATGAGCCATATATATACACACATATACAATTGTGTAAATGAATTTATATTGTGTCAATATTTACATATACATATTTATGCTGTATATATTTACATATGTATATAAGCATATATGCTATATACACATATGTATGTACCATGTATTGTATATATGGTGATTAGTAAATATATATAAGTCTATATGGATAGGTGAATGTGTATGCATTTAATTACAAAAGCTTCAAAATATCACAAAGCCAAATTACACAGTAAAGTAAAAAGGCAAAATTTAAAAATCTACAGTTGTAACTGGAGATTTTAAAATCCCATTCTCAATAACTGATAGAATGAGCAGATAAAAGAAATCAGTAAAAAATGGAAGCTATCCGAACCACCTCTATAGAAAGCGGACACTTTTAGAGAGCACACAAAACAGTCCCCAAGACAGACCCCATGCTGGACCACGAAACAGGCTGCATCTGTCGTAGGGGACTAACACACAGAATGTAATCTCTGACCACATGGAATTAAATGAGAAATAAACAGCAATAAGATGCTTGGGGGAAAAAATCCCCAAATACTTGGAAATTAAGGAACGTACTTCTAAAGAACCCATGGACCGTAGAACAAATCACAGGGGGAATTATGAAATATTCTGTAATGAATAATTATGAAAGCAAAACTTGGTGATCTCCAGCACTCAGCTAAAGTGGTCCTCATGGAGAAACATACAAGTCTGATGTGTGTGTTTGTTGTAAAGAAGAAGAGTCTGAAGTCAGTGGTCTAAACATCCATGGTAGAAAGCCAGAAAAAGAAGAATAAGTATGTGAGTAAAAGTAAGCAGACTGAAATAATAAAAAGCAGAAATCAAGGAAATAAAAAACAAGTAACCGGAAAAAATTAAAAGCCAAAAGCTTTTTTTATAAAAAGATTAATACAATTGATAAGCCTCTAAGTCAAGTAATCATGCAAAAAAATAGAGAAAACACAAATTGTAAATATCAATAATTATTATAAATTCAGAGTGGGAAAGGACTTTTATAACAAATGCTGCTGGAACAATTGAACATCCACAAGGAGAAAAAAATGAACCTTGATACTTCTCTGACACCATACACAAAAATCTGAGGTGGACTGTATACCTAAGGAGCCAGGACACATAGACAAAATACAATTTATTAGCGACAACACAAAAAGTACTAGCAACAAAATTTAAAACTGCTAAATTATACTTCACCAAAATTTGAAACCTCTGTTCTTTAACAGACATCACTGGGGCTTCCCTGGTGGCTCAGTGGTAAAGAATCTGCTTGCCAGTGCAGGAGACATGGGTTTGATCCCTGGTCTGGGAAGATCCCACATGCTCTGGAACAACAGAGCCCATACTCCACAGCTACTGAGCCCACATGCCCCTGACACGGGAGCCCACTCGCCCTAGGGCCCGAGCTCTGCAGTACGAGAAGCCACTGCCGTGAGGCGCCCACACTCTGCCATGAAGAGTGTCCCCCGCTCGCCGCAGCCAGAGAGGAGCCCGCTCAGCCACAAAGACCCAGCACAGCCGAAAAGAAACAGATAATCGATTAACCAGTTCTTTTTAAAAAAAAACACCATTAAGAAAATGAAAAGGGAAGTTATAGATTGTGAGAAAATGCTTGCAAAACATGTGTCTAACACAGGATCATATCCAAAATCCAGGAACTCCTACAACTCAGTAATAAAAAAGGGAATTCAATGCTTAAGATGCGCAAACTATTTGAACAGATGCTTCATAAAAGAAGATATACAGGGACATCCCTGGCGGTCTGGTGATTAAGACTCTGAGCTTCCATTGCAAGGGCGTGGGTTCCATTCCTGTCAGAATCGAACTAAGATCCCACATGCTGTATGGTGTGGCCAAAAAAATAAAGAAAGAAAGGAAGACGTTATACAAAAAGCCATTTATCACATGAAAAGATGCTCAACATAATTAGCCATCAGAAATGCAAATCAGTACCACACAGAGACAGCACACACATGCGAGAACAACTGAAACCAAGTCCACTGACAATGCCAAACACATCACTTTGGAAACCAGCTTGGTGGTGTGTTATTGGGTAGGACATTTGTCTACCTTACAACCCAGCAGTTCCACTCCCGAGCATTTACCCAACATAACTGAAAACAGGTGTTCCCTAAAAGGGCAGGGACGCAAATTTTCATAGCAGCTTTATTCATAATAGCCAAAAAGTGGAAACAAGCCAAATGACTCAACAGGTGACTGGACAAACTCATTATAGTTTACTTCATAATGGAATGAGGGGCAATTAAAAATACACACGCACCTCTGATGTGGAAAATATGAGGGATGAAGCTCAAAACCATGCCAACAAAGAGCAGCTGGATGCAGAGCGCTTGCTCTGTGATTCCACTGCATGGAGTTTAAGGACAGGAAATACTACTGTGATGATAGGAGTCAAGAATCGTGCCAATGGTACTTCCCTGGTGGTCCACTGGTTAAGACACCACATTTCCAGTTCAGGGCGCACAGGTTCCATCCCTCGTTGGGGAACTAAGATTCCATATGTCACATGGTGCATCCGGAAAAAAAAACAAAAACAAAAACCTTGGCCAAAACTCTCTGCTCCTGGTGGCCAGGAGTGAAGGACCAGATATACAGGTGGGAGGGAGGTGGGTGTGGCCATAAAGGGCAGCCCAAGACCCTTTTGGGTCTGTTGTGTATCTTGACTGTGGTGGATACATAAGCACTGCTGCTGCTGCTTCAGTCGTGTCTGACTCTGTGCGACCCCAGAGATGGCAGCCCACCAGGCTCCCCCGTCCCTGGGATTTTCCAGGCAAGAATACTGGAGTGGGTTGCCATTTCCTTCTCTAACGCATGAAAGTGAAAAGTGAAAGTGAAGTCGCTCAGTCGTGTCTCTTAGCGACCCCATGGACTGCAGCCCACCAGGCTCCTCCATCCATGGGATTTTCCAGGCAAGAGTACTGGAGTGGGGTGCCATTACCTTCTCCAATACACAGGCACAGACAGGTGATAAAATGGCACAGAACTACATACACACGTGAATACAAGCAAAGCTGCAGAAATCTAAATTAGATAGAGGATTATGTTAATGCCAATATCCTGATAGTGATACTGTAATATTGTTTTTCAAGGTGTTGTCATTGGGAGAAACGAGGTACAGGGTACATGAACTCTCTGCATTATTTCTCACAAATGCATGTGGATCTACAAAATGCTTAGATTTGTAAGACCACAACAACTTGGCCCCTCTTCCTCCCTTTCTCTCCTGCTAACTGGAATGTAAGTGAGATGGCTGGAATTGAGGCAGCCATCTTGGGCCATCCACTGGACCTGGGGAATGGAGGTTGCTCACATTACAGTAACAAGATGGGAGAGGCCTGGTCCCTGAGGACTACATAGAAAAATGCATACTAGCCCAGGCTATCTGCCAGTATTTTCATGAAAGATAAACTTCCAACTTTTAAACCCTTGCTACTCAAACTGTGATTCACAGACCGGCAACCAGCATTTGTGTCAGAAATATAGAAGCTCAACCCTACCCCAGATCTACTGAATTAGAATCTGCATTTTAAACATGATTCCTGGCTGATCTATGTGCAGATTAAAATTTGAGAATCAGTGAATTTAGCAATTGCTGTTGTGCATCTCTTATCTTAAGCCAATCCTAATTATGGGAACATTATGATTAATTTTAATGATAGTACTCCTTAGACGTTTAGCAATACTTTTATTCCCTGAGACATATTTCTTGATGATTAAGACAACAGGAGTGAGAGAAGGTTTGCAAGGACCTAAACCCTTTCATATACGAATATATGGGGGTGTAGGGGGTTGATGCATTGGCCCCCATCCCCCGGCCCACCCGCAGCAGCAGGCACACTGCCCAGCTCGCTGATGATGTCCCACCTCAACACCTGTCTCATCTGACCCACTGGAGGGGGTTGGGGCTTCCTCGTCCCCAGGGGAACTGGCCAGACATGTATAGGAGCAGCTGTCAAGTGGAGGAAGCTGCTGTCCAGGGCATCCTCAACCAGCAGGCTCTGGGCAAGAACCCCAGCCCTCTGCATCCCAGGGTCTGGGACAGTCCACCAGGGTCCTCAGGGGGCCTCCAGGGGGCCCTCACTCACTCATAGTACATTACGGCATCCTTTGTTCCTTCCCCGTCCCAGTGTGCAAACTCCCTCACGTGTCCTGCACGAGTTCCCCTCACCCAAGTAAACCACCCCACCTAGGTCTTGGCTCAGGCTTTGCTTCTTGGAGGTCCAAACTGAGACAGCGGGAGACCAAGAATTCTGAACTCCAGCTCATGAAACAAGAGAGTTGCTCACTTCATGCAGGTTAGACTCCCTCTGTATTTTCTAATATATGTATGTATACATATGTGTGTGTGTGTGTGTGTAAAATGATTATGACAAAGAAACCCCAAGTCACAATAACTGTATTTCTGCCCTGACTCCTATGCCAGGAAATGTGAGGGGGAGCAGACAGTAATGTATTTTACTAACATCGTTAGGCTTTACCATATTTTGGGCCAAAGTAACATATGCACAAATCCTGGAAGAATGTCAGCAGAACAAGAAAGAAATCCACTTGCTCCAGCCTGCAGCTGGGTAGAGATCCTGGGTCTGGTTGACAAGTGAGCAAGAAACGGCAAGCTGGTCAGCAGTCAGCCTCCAGACAGGAGTTAGCCTGTCCCAACAAAGAACTGAGACCTCATGTAAAGGTGAGCGTGAGGGGCTTCAGTTAGAGAGGAGCCCGCCCTTTATCTGGAGAGGGGAGGGGGTCACTGGGAGGTCACACAAAATCCTGGGAGCCTTGGCATTCATCAGTGTCATTCTGTCCCCACTGGAGCTTCAGCACTGCTGGGACCACACGCCCTTTCCCCGGCGAGCACCCAGGACTGCTGAGCCAGAAGCAAAGAAATTCAGGCCAGATCTCAGGAACACACACCCTAAGCCCACACCGTTGTTCTTCTGACAACCAACTCTGATCACAAAACAGCCCCCTGCTGTCTGCGCCAGTCTCATGAAGATGCCAAACAAATGATCTTGGGGAATTGAGAAGTCAGGCAAAGCTTCCGGAGTCCGAACCATTGTCTTTCTTTTTAAAAAGTTCTTTATTAAATTCATCTTTTGTTTGTTTGTTTGTTTAATGCTTTATTCTATTTTACAGTACTGTATTGGTTCTGCCATACATTGACATAAATTCATCTTTAAAGTGACAAGCGATGGAAGATGACCCAGACCTACAGCGAATATTCTCCCCTCCCCATCCCTGTTCTCACTGCCACTCCTGCTCCAAGGTGACCTTCGGGGATTGTGTGTCTGGGTGTGCCCTCTCACACTTTCCTCCACGTTGACTTCCTGTTTTACACCTTAAAAAAATTAAGTGGCTCAGAAAAGTTAATTTCCCTGAGGCCACATGGCCAGAGGGTATTATCAGATAATGAGGGGAAACAGAATAAATTTTTGAAAATTATTTTGAAAATTAACACACTCTGAACTATTGAGGGTACTTTTCAAGCAAGGATGGAATCTGGTTCACGCTCTTCCCTTCTCCCCAGATGCCCAGTTGGGGTGTCCCCCGCCATTTCAGAATCTCTCCTGGACCACTCCTCTCTGCAGCTTTCACGGGCTGAATGGATAAAGCGCCACCACACTCTGGCAGTTTCCATCCTGCCCAGCTCCTCCCCTACTTACATTTTGGGTCATTTTGATCACTTTTAATGACAAAAATAGTGGTGGATCAAAGAGCAGGGACACTTGAGGCTCCAGTGATAAAACCTTGGCTTTGACGAGTGGGTCCTGCAAGGAGGCACACGCTGGCCCCAGCTGTCCACGTGGACCCAGGGCCTTCGGGCCACCTCGGCTGATGCAGTGGCGGGGCCCCCGAAGCTCCTCTTCCTGCTCTCCCTACCCGTACCGCGGCAGGAAAGCAGCCCCCAGCCCCAGCGAGGTCCTCTCTGGGAACCATCTTGTAGGTGAAAATAAAGCAGCACTTTCATCCAAGCTGCTCAGCACAATCACCGAAAGCACATGAAATCACTTAGACCCTGGGAGCCCGCAGCCCCCTTGGCTTAATTACATGGCGGGCCGGGCTCTGCTGAAAGCAATTAGATCTGAGAGCCCCAGTGGAGGCACGCGCACACTGCCCTGCTCTCCACAAGCCAGCTGTCGTCCACGCCCGCCCGTCTTCTCTCAGACACCTTCTAAGGATGCAGGCCTTGTGAATTAGCTGTTTTGTTCAGGTGGTTGAAGGCTCCCAGGGCTCTAAGGACAGAGCATGAAGTTTCCTTCCCTCCTGTCCTTCCTCCAGGCCGCCAAGCTGCCCGCACGTGACCAGGGCTGGCCATCCCTTTGGTGTCCTTCCGAAACCGGCGATGCCATAAATCTATCCGTTTGAACGTAGCCTTTCTTCCAGAAGGCAATCGCTTTTCAGACAGTGGGACTGTAAGCGTCCTATGTCATCTGCTGGTGTAAACAGCCAACCACTTCTCCCCTGGACAAACAAGTTTGCTGCGTCAGGAGAGCTCCCTGTTGAAAATCAAATAAAGCGTTTGATTCCAGATGAGAGCTTTTGGTTCCAGGTACCGCTCACTCGGTAAGCTGGGGCCGTCGCTCCCAGAGCTGGCTAATGAATGGGCCTGCGGTCCCCACCTCCCAGATCACAACCCTGAAAGGCCCTTTTGTGGCAGGGAGGGGCCAGACCCCAGCCACAATGCTCTCTTGTCAGAAGGGCCTCCTGGAGCTGCCGTGAGAGGGGGGCAGTTCTGCAAAGCAAAGCAGAGGGAAGGCAGTGATTTTGTGGTGGTTTCCGAGGCCTGGCTGGATGGCGGGCTCCTTGTGCAAGCGTGCCAGGCTGGGATGCAGGGCACGGAGATGTCACCCTCCCTGAGGTATGCCAGCCCCAAGGTGGAGGTGAGGGCACCAGGCGGAGCTGTGCCGGTCACTCTTCTTCGACAGAGAAAGCAGGGCTTCCCAGGGGGACGTGACGGCCAGGATGAAATTTAGATCTGCGGTTCCAGGCGATTCCTGTCTTCCTGTTGTTCTAAAACCAAGTGCTTCATACATTTGGGAAGCATCATTAAATATGGACCGACTGGATGGTCTGTGGTTGGGGTTAATGTCTTCCAGTTTGCGGAGCGTCTCGTTACCAGGCTCCTCAAGAGGACCTGCCAGAATTGCTCTGACGGCGCACACGCCACTTGCAGCCGCGCCATGCGGCTCCGCTTAGGGAGCGTGCGGGGCTCGAGGCTCCAGACTTCCTCTCCAGACCCCACTTCTCGGCTCAGTGCCTGTGAACGTGAAATCCTAAGCGATCACTGAAAGCCCAGCGGAGAGATTATTTGTGTTCGCTCTGGTAGGATGAGGGTTTGGGATTTCAGGTTGTCATAGGGTTACCTCCAAAGGCAAATCTATAATTGATTAAAAAAAAAAAAAAGACTTGGCATTTAAAAAATTCTTTTCATGTTTCTCCAAAGCATTTGACAGACACAAATTCTCGAAACATTCCAGAGGAGAGACAGGGGATTAAGCCCTGCTCTGGACAAGGAGATGCGTCCTCAAGGGAGAAAGAAAGTTTGGGTTTATCCAAAGAGGAGCTTGGAGTTGGGGCTGAGGCTCCCACATGTGTGTGCTGCCCTCAGCTGTCACCTCCCCAGCCTGACAAAGGGACAGACAGTGACATTCTAGGGTGGCACACAGTATAGGCACAGGAGGGTGGATTCTGGAGCCAGAGGCTCAGAGTTTAAACCCTGATTCCCCATGTATTAGCCATGTGACCCTGAGGAGGTGACTTAGCCTTTGAGGACCTCAGTTTCCTCGTCCTTAAATGGGTGTAATTATAGTATCCGCGGAGAAGGCAATGGCACCCCATTCCAGTACTTTTGCCTGGAAAATCCTGTGGACAGAGGAGCCTGGTGGGCTGCAGTCCATGGGGTTGCTAGGAGTTGGACACAACTGAGCGACTTCACTTCCACTTTTCACTTTCATGCGTTGGAGAAGGAAATGGCAACCCACTCCAGTGTTTTTGCCTGGAGAATCCCAGGGACGGGGGAGCCTGGTGGGCTGCCATCTCTGGGGTCGCACAGAGTCGGACACAGCTAAAGCGAGTTAGCAGCAGCAGCAGCACCATAGTATCCACGTCCCAGATGGCACAATGGTAAATAATCCACCTGCCAATGCAGGAGACGCAGGAGATGTGGGTTTGATCCCTGGGTTGGGAAGATCCCCTGGAGGAGGAAATGGCAATCCAATACTGGAGGAGGAAATCCCACTTCAGTGTTCTTGCCTGGAGAATCTGATGGACAGAAAGACCTAGCAGGGTCGGGGGCCATGGTCTACAGTCCATGGGGGGCACAGAGTTGGATAGACTGAGCTACTGAGCACACATGCACAATCAGTATCCAGCTGTATGATAGGAGTTAACACTTGTAACGTGGTTAAAGCCTTCTGGTGCCTAGTAATGCTCAGGAATCGCGGCTATGGCTGTCCTCGCTTCCTGGCCCACCATCAACCCATGGGCACGGTCCGCCTCTAATGGGCAGGCGGTCCATGTGTCCACGTGCCTGGAGGCAGAAAGGCCAGCAAATGGTGAAGACTCGGATCTTCTCTGGTCAAACTGACAAACTCAGACATGGAGGATGAGTGGCTAAAATCTCAATGTTACAGCAAATCCCTTGAGATAATTCTGTCTGGGTGAGCTGAGCCAGCGGAACCACAGAAGACACTGACAGAGCTGTTCACCGCCCAGCCTGGTCCCCAGAGCCCTGCAGGGAAGAGGGATCCAGCCTGGCGGTGTGAGCCCCTGCAGTGAGCTGGTTGATGTGGACTTGGCCAGGCTGTTGTGCCCAGTTATTCAATCAGACACTCATCCAGCTGTTGCTCCAAAGATATCTGGGAGGTGTGGACAGAGTCGACAGTCAGCTGGCTTTAAGTAAAGGAGGTGACCCTAGATCGTGTGGGTGGGCCTCATCCAATCAGGTGAAGGTCTTAAGAGCAAAACCGAGGTTTCCTGGAGAGGAAGAAAGTCTGCCTGAGCTTCCTGCCTGCTCTGCAGGTTTCAGAGGTGCCAGCCTCTGCAATGGCATTCCTGAAAAAAGCCAGTTCCCTGAAGTGACTCTCCTCATATACCTCATACGTATAATGTATCTCTCCTATACATCACACTCATTCTGTTAGTTCTATTGCCCTGGAGACCCCTGACTGCAGGGCTCACTGTTACAATGGCGTGGTGGTTGTAACCACAGCTACGTTCGGGTGCTGTGGGGTGCTGGGCACAGGGCTGAGGGACTTTGTGGATCTCATTTACACCAACCAGCCACCTCCTTTGTTTCTGGAGATTTTCAAGTGAGACACTGGGGCATCCAAGGATGAATGCATTTAGGACGTTAAGGATATTTCTAGATGATTTCCTAGAGAGTTTACTGATTGACGCTCCCACCATTAATATAATTCAATGGGTAAAAAAATGTTTTCTTTTTTTTTTAATTGTGCAGGCAGATTCTTTACCATCTGAGCCAACAGGGAATCCCCCCACCAAAGAAAAAGCCACATAACATGAAAGTTATCATCCTGGCCATTTTTAAGTGTACAGTTCAGGAGTGTTAAGTACGTTTCCATTGTTGTGAAACAGATATCTTTAAACTTATTCATCTTCCCAAACTGAAACCCCATTGAACTCCCCTCTCCCCTGCCCGAGCCTCCGGCACCCACCGTGGTACTGTCCGTCTCTATGAATCTGGCTACTCTAGGTACCTTGTATAAGTGAAATCATACAGTATTTGTCTTGTGTGACTGGCTGACTTCATTTTAGCATAATGCCCTCAAGATTCAACCATGTTGCTCTTCTTCCTTTTACAGCTGAATACTACATTGGATGATGGACCATATTTGTTTATCCACTCATCCACTAATGAACACCGGATCTGATTCCACCGCTTGCCGCTGCCATGGGCACGGATATGCAAATATAGCTTCAAAACATTATCATCGGCTCTTCTGGAAATACACCCAGAGGTGGGGTTCACTGAATGTTTTTATGTGCACTTCCCCAAGAGTCCTAGTGAGGCTAGACCCACTTTCATATTCTTTGTGGACAATCCATGCTGCGTTTAACACAACAGTTATGTGTGGTATTATTGCCTCTGTGTCTGTCTAGCCATGACATCACACGCCGACTGGCCACGGAGAAGACGTCTGGCAAGTTCTGGCACAGGGCCTGGCCCCTTGCAGGGACTCAGTGAATGTCTCTTCCTTATTAGTTGCTGAATAAATGAATGAAGAGGGTGAGCTGGAGTAGGGAGACAAAGGAAGAGCTACATCTTCCACAAAGGGCAATTTCATTTTCCATTGTGAAAATGAAGCGAGCCTCAAAGACAACGGGATGGGGCGGGTGCTTGGTTTTGGGGTCTGGCAGGAGGATCTGAAACAAACAAAGCAAGCGGGACATTGCCAGGGAAGGGAGGCAGCCTCGTCATCCTGCAGACAGTGACTTCACTAGCTTGCTGGCTGCATAACATCCCAAAGAAGAGTGGTGCTGGAGCTGCCTGTGGGCCCCGATGGCCATGGACCAGCTGCTCTAGGGGGCGACTGGCCTCACTCTGCAGAGGGCTGTTGGCTGGAAGCTTCTGCAGCTTCTCAACAAGAAATAGCACACAGAAAACCGCCCAGGTGGTGAGCGGCATCTAAGTGATCCATCAGCACAGTTCCCCTCAGCTCTGCACGGGAAGTGGGTCAGCATTTCACGGGACAGAGTTGGACCCCTGCCATGCTGGGGTGCCAGCTGGTGCACATGGAGGAGGCTCAGCCGGTGACAGCCCACGGCTGCTATGCCCAAGGATCCAGGTCAGTGTGAAGACCGAGGGCTTTCCTGGGCCAAGATCCATCACCTTTCCTCCAGCAAATGCCAGGCAGCCGAGGAGTCAGGAGAAGCTGAGCCTGTCCCCAGAATGCCAGTCCCCTTCTTTGCAGACACGGTCTGTCAACCGCCATCTCCTTTCCTCCTTCTTTCGTGGTAATCGAATTTTCCGCTCAGCAAATAGCCACTGTCAGTAAAGAATCCACTTCAGACTTCCTTGCAGCTAGTTGTAGCCACATGACCAGGTGCTGGGTGCAATGACAGGCACCACATGCCCTCAAGGGAAAGGGTGCCAAACAGTGAGCGAGCAGAACAGACAGGCCCCAAGGAACTAATACACACGCTGACTGCAGGGAACGTGGGCGGCCGTGCCATCATGTACGCCAACCTCAACACTAGCCCTAGGGGTGCCCATCTCTCAACCCTGCCCCTGCGTCCTTCCCCTGCCCAGCACTGGACTCGCTCCTGGGCAGCCATGCACAGGGGGCAGCAGTCTATGGTTGGGCAACGAACCAGAGAAACTACAGTTCTGGCCCCCGACGCCGTGGACCCGGCCCTCAGCCCCACACGCTGTGTGGGACGCCAGCCACGGGAGGGCTTTAGCTTCTCCCTTGTTTAGACACACGGCATCTGGACCTTTATGGCCACTGCGAGCCCACACCTGCAAGCACATCTTCCACCCTCTCCTCCCCACCCCCACACTCCAGGTTTGCTTTCCAGGCAAATGAGATGGGACAGTTTCTTCTACAACTTCCACTATCTCAGTGCAGCTGGGGGCCTTTGAATGGCTACTGATGGTCGGTGATGACCCCTCAAAATGAAATGTCCGTGTCCTAACCCCTGAAACCTGGGAAAGTGACTTCATTTGGAAAAAGGATCTTTGCGTGTGTAAGTTAAGAGCCTTGAGACTGGACTAGGGTGGCCCTAAATCCCGGGACAGTGTCCTTATAAGTGACAGAAGAGGACACACAGAGGAGAGGGGGAGCCAGGTGAGGACAGAGGCAGGGACCAGGCAAAGCCGCCACAAGCCGAGGACTGCTGGAGTGCCCAGGATCCAGGAGAGGCAGGAGGGACCTCCCCTGGAGCCTCTGGAGGGAGCACGGCCCCTGGGGTCTGCATCTGACACCCCATCGACACCCCAGCTGCAGACTTTGGGCCTCTCTGGGAATGACTCCTGTTGCCTTACTCTGCCCTGCTTGCGGTCCTTTGTTTCAGGGCCTCGGGACACGCACACGCTGTGGTGACTACTCTTCTCTGCCGCCTTGGAGGTCTCTGTCTCCTTTCTGCAGATGTGTGCTCCATGTAAAAAGCAGGGGACGAGGGGCCCAGGGGACTTGCGACCAGCCCCGGGGTTCTCAGATCCCTGCTTCTCCGATCCCTGCTTCTCCACTGGCATCTACCACCCCACACCCCATCAGAGCCGACTCTGAGGACCTTGGTCCCACGCCTGGCGGCCTCATTTTACTGCTCTCCAGCTTCCCTCCTCAGTGCAGGGGCCTGAGTGTGAGCAAGGGGCCCCGCCACCCGGGCTCAAGTGACCATCCCCCACCCCCAGCCTGCCTCGGGGGTCTTGCCTCTGGAAGCATGAGGGCAGTGACTAGAATGCAGGAAACACTTGTCTTCTCAAAGTCTCCAGACCATCAGGAAGCCGCAGACCCCGAGGGCCTGTTTTGGAAGTGGAAGCTCTCTCTTTGCATTCCTACCATGACATGCTAATCCTTCCCGGGGTGAACTGCTGCCTCCCGGGGAAGTGCAGAGGGGTTCAGACTTTAGCACACACTCAGTTCCAAGTCATATAAAGCTGCAACAAGCAAGACCCCAGCACAGCAGCTGCAACAAGCAGAGAGCTCTCATGCCTCATGCTCACACGCTTGAAATAAAAGTCCCCGCGAGACAGCTGGCTTTTGTGGGGGCAGGTGTGGAACATGCAGGGCCCTCAGGCAGACCCCTTATAGCTCTGCGCCACACCCTTCGCGCAGCCTCCGTCACAGAACGGCTGGCGAGGCTGAGAACAGCAGTGGCAGCTCACTCTGTGCCTGCGTTTCACACATCCTGCTCCCCTAAGCCTCCTAACTCCCGGAGCCGGCCCTGTATCATGGAAGGGAACACAGGCGCAAGGCGGGGTGGCGTAACTTGCCCACAGCCACACAGCTAGTAAGGCAGAGCAGGGGTTTGAACCCAGTCTGTCCAGAATCTGAGCTCAAGACAGTGATGTGAAACCATATATCTCGGCTGGGCTTCTCGGAAAGCTTCTCTTTTCTTTTAAAGGCAAAGTGTCTTTTTTCACTTGCTGCCTTCTTTCTTGTTTGGGATGTGAGAGAAAGGATGTGATGTTTGAGCTATGGCAGCCACCCTATAGACATGAGGTGACAAGACAAGCACCATGTGCAAAAGACACCAGAGCACAAGGATGAAGAGATCTGGGTCTCCAATGACTCTAGGATAAGCACTGAGACAGCGACTTCCCCAACGGCTCAAGGGTAAAGAATCCACCTGCAATGCAGGAGACACAGGAGATGAGAGTTCGATTTCCTGGGTCAGGAAGATCCCCTGGAGGAAGAAATGGCAACTCTCTCCAGTATTCTTGCCTGGAAAATCCCATGGACAGAGGGGCCTGGTGAACTGTAGGCCATGGGGTTGCAAAGAGCTGGCCACACACACACACATGCACTGAGACACCACACCTGACGTGGCCCCCACCAGCAGACGCTTCTGTGAGAAACACACATGTCCTCACTGCTGAAGCCAGTGTCTCTGTGAAGTACAGCCAGGTGCATCCTGACTGAATTGACAGCATGTGGGGGCGTGGGGAAGAAGAGGGTTTGTCAGCAGAAGGACATGTGAGGCATTTAAGGAGCAGAAAGTTACAAGGCCTTGGGAAGGGGCGACCTGGGGACACACTGGGGACCGTCAAGACACTTCCTCCAGGGAAGCCTCAACTCCCTCAACCCACGTTATAACCCTGAGTGCCGAAGAGTCACCTGGGCAGGGGGAGCCTGTGATGATACAGTTCAGGTTCAGTAGGGTAGGCTCCTGGGTGGGGGGCGGGTCTGGGAGGTTGGGATTCTTGGCTTGCTGCTTCCTAGCTGCGTGACTCTCTGAGCTTGTTTCCTCTCAAATAAAATGAGGATGGATGGAACACCTTTTGAAATACGAGGCTCTCAGAATCCCAGGGATGGGGGAGCCCGGTGGGCGTCCGTCTATGGGGTCACGCAGAGTCGGACACGACTGAAGTGACTTAGCAGCAGCAGCAGCTCAATGCTACAGGGACTGCCCAGTAAAACTGGGTGACTATTTCTGAGTGTTTGTTTGGGGCCTGACAGACCCAGCTATCCAGAGCTAGGTTGTCCACACTGGCCATTAGGGGCATCATGAGGACGACTCAGCCTCACAGCAGTGAGGGGCAGGCCTGGCACCGGCCATTGGCTGCCATCCAGCCATCATGGCATCTCCCCTGTGGTGTGTGCCCTTCCAGCCACCTCTGCCCCGGGACCCCTGTGAGGGATGTGGGCAAAGACGGCAGGTACTCTTCACAGTACCTGATTACAGTGCCTACCTTTTTCTTTTTTTTCTGCCAAATTCTACCCAAGATACTGATGCTGAAGCTGAAGCTCCAATACTTTGGCCCACCTGATGTGAACAGCCAGCTCATGGGGAAAGATGCTGATTCTGGGAAAGATTGAGGACAGGAGGAGAAGGGGGTGACAGAGGATGAGATGACGTCACCAACGTTGGATGGCGTCACCGACGCAATGGACGAGTTTGCGCAAACTCTGGGAGATGATGAAGGACAGGGGAGGCCTGGCATGCTGCAGTCCATTGGGTCGCAAAGAGTCGGACACGACTGAAGGTCTGAACAACAGCGGTAGGGGAGGTTAATGGGGCTGGAGGACCCACTGCCGAGATGGCACACCGCCCACCCACACGGCTGAGAGCA